>JAUCMU010000046.1:6203888-6240635 GCA_032275025.1 Enteromius treurensis | reverse complement strand
CCAGTAAACTGCCCGATTGGTTCAGTTCTGGAATTCTTGCAAATGAGACTCTCTGCGGGGATTTCTCATTCAACTCTCAAAGTACATGTGGCCGCGATCTCGGCTTTTCACATGCCTATTGAGAATCGCTCATTGGGCAGACACCCATTAGTGATTCGATTTTTACGTGGCGCACTGAGGCTGAGGCCGGTGGTGCGCACTAGGGTTCCAACATGGGACCTAGCGGTAGTATTAGAAGCTCTTTCTAAACCTCCGTTCGAACCTTTAGATCTAGTCTCTGATCGTCTCTTAACCATCAAGGCGGTTCTCCTGATGGCACTTTCATCACTCAAGAGAGTGAGTGACTTACAGGCGCTGTCAGTAGCGCCCAATTATATTGACTTTGCACCCGGATTGGTGAAAGTTTTTCTCTTCCCGCGAGCGGGATACGTTCCTAAGGTTCCCACGACTCCTCCACAGCCAGTGGTCCTACAGGCCTTTTGCCCCCTTCCTCCTCAGGTATATTACCATAAAAATATATATATATATATTTTTTTTTTTTTTTTTTTTTTTTTACAGTGTAGAGTTAACTAAAACTATACCAGCTTGTAATTCTTATTTTAGTTATGTTTGTTACTACAGTTTATTTCTGTTTTCACTTTTAGTTATTTCCCCACAGCTTTCCTGTTAGTCACGTGCTTTACTGGGAAGTAAACCCCTAAATCTCACAATGTTCTGCTCGCTTTCTTCTTCTACCTGGCTCATACAAGTCCTTCTTGTTCTCACAGAAGAATGCTGTTGTCCCATCAGATTAAGCAGAAGAGAAGCGGTTCGTGACGTGGCCTGTCCCGTCCCGTCCCTCTCTGGCAGTCGGCAGACAAGATTATGCAATGCTAGTCCCTCAAACGGTGTGGCAATTGCCAAACACATGGCATATGGTCTATCAAAAGGCTGATTTTAATATTTCCTGTTTAGATGCACTCGCTCTAAACTTCTCAAGATGTTGATGCAATGAAAAAAGCGCCCTTCGAACGTTGAAGCCCCTGCCATATGGTTTAATGTGGCTTTCTTCTGGACCGAGGCCATTCGGGAAAACATTGGCATCACTTTTATCTCACTCTCTCTTTCTTCTTCAATAACAGCCAACACATACCAGCAGATTAGAGGCCCCCATAGTCCTCCCAACCCCCGGCACTTAACAATGGCGTTAGCTGGGGCCATACAGCTGGTCCGGTCCTGGGTGGATCTCACACAGAGCCTCGATCTGAGCAGGATGCTTCCTGTTACTGGAATTATACTGTAAACACTTGTTGTATATGCCTGGAAAGGATAAATCTGACGGTTGATCAAATCAACATTTGGACGGTTACCAGTCATTTACATAACACGGTAGAAATTGGAGCGACCGGGCCTTGTTTAAATGGATCAGAGAGGATTGAATACCATTTTTAAAAGACATATTTTAGTTCGACCTGTGTGTTGGAAGTACTCCGCTAGTTGCTTTGGAGTTTTCTGTGTTTGGTTTTGACTGCCTGCCCAGTCCCATGCTGTGAAAGCCAATGTGCATTCCAGTTGAGAACTTTCTGCTTCGTATCCTCCTCCATGCCTTAAATCACTCTCCTGTCTTAGCGTTCAGAATTATTTGCTTCTATTTTTCATTCCAGCTCATCCACGTCAATGGGCCTCAAAGTCATAGCTGCTCTCAGAGGAAACTGAGAAAGGCCGAACAATTGCTCCTGTAACCACAGTCAATGCGGTCTTATGTTGAAAATACGCGCCGGTCTGGAAAAGACTCTTGTAATTCTGAGTTTTAAAGTCCGGTTTGACAAATTCTCTGTTATAAATCAGCTTAGCGTATAGGCGGTCAATCATTACAGCTTGCGATTCATTGACAGTGCTGCAGAAGTCATAACTCAAACGGAAACGAGAGACAGTCCAGTATACTTTGATATATAGCTTCTCCGTTAAATGGTGTGTTCAACATCTGTTAGAGGACCAGCTGGTACCCAAGAAAAAATAGCAAGCAGGGGTTTCTTTTAAATTAGCCTCTGTTCTCTTTACACGAGCCCCGATGGATTTGTTAGCCCCTTTTATCCCTCTCAAGGTGTAACTTAAAAAAAATAAAAAGCAGAAAAAGTGTTTTTAAATTAAGTTTCATTTTTCCAAAATCTGTACATACAAAGAAAATACATCACTTAGGGATAGTACTAACTGTTCATCATAACTAAACAATTTCACAAAGCAAAAGACATCTATTCTTTCCAAATATGGAAATTGTTCCCTCTCTGCTACATGATTCAAACCAACAGCATGATTGTAATGTTTATTCAATACAACATTTTTGTAAATAAGAAGTTTATATTCAGTTGTTGCTCTGGTCTATATTTACTGGCGATATATTTATAAAGGATGAAACATACATTAGCAGTTAACATAACTGCAAATGTATCATAAAAACCTCTACGTATATCAGACGGTAAAGTGATGTTTTCTTGTCTTATTGCTGAAATTAATGCAAAATAATAAATAAGCATGCCTTGAATTTCTGTAATTTACTTGAGGACGTCATTCATTCATTTAATAATGTATTCATTCGTTTGTTCATTCATTCTTAATTTGCAGTATTGTTCCAGTCCACATTTTTTTGTTCAATACAGTTCTTGCATTCAGTGTATTTGAACAAATCGGTTGAATAAATTGAATCAAATTACTTACTGGAAATCACTCACAGGATAATGCCAGTCACTTGTTTCATCCCTAAATAAATGAGGGATGTTTAACAATGCTGTTGAGTGAATAATTCAGATGACTCACTTATAAGCAGTCTTGAGGGAAATGCAGTTACGTAATCAGATTGCTTTTTAATTTAGAAGGAAATATGAGTAGTGCCAGTTACTTTGTTTCCCATATATTGACTGACAGCTGTCCCCGTGTTGAGAGAGATCAGAAGGTGCTGTGTGGACATGGTGTTACAGTAGCTAAACGCATTTACTCATTTCACCTGCACAGAAACAGACTTAGTATTCCTCAAAATAAATAAAAAGCTGTCCAATTCAAAATTGGGACATTAAACAAACTGGAAATTACCTGGAAAGTAACACATTATTGTAAATAATCACTTTTAAAAGTAACTTTCCCCTTGTTTTATTCCTGGATTAATCAGTTTTTGAATGAATCTATTGAGTAAATGATTCAAATGACTCACTTACAGTATAAGCTTCATTTTGAGTCACTGAAAAATCTGCGTCACCAATACAGAGAGTGGCAGTCTGTCTGGAAAGTGAAAACAAACAAGCAGAGTGATACAAACAGTAGAAATTCCCAATGCTGTTGGACGACATCAGTGCATGTCAGCCAATAAAATTCAAGGACTGTGTTCAAATGCTTCCGTGGGCTGCAGCAGTTACTGTACAGTGAGAAATGTTTATAGTGCATCTATTTGCATTATTGATGGGAATGAGGCTCATTTGAATATCACTGGACACGGACGCGGGGTAGTAAATCTGCAAGACTCCGCTGACTAATATGTTTAATTAGAGGTGATATATTACAGCTTATTAATTATTTACAATAACGGCAATCATGTCTGCAGTCATAGGGGCAAAGAAAATGAGGATCCGTAGAATAAAGAAGGTGAGGTAATGAAGGTACCAAAATAAAATGGCACGAACGAGAAACGTTTCTCGCTATGATTCGAGGGGAATGCAGGAGGAGAGACGTGAAGCCGATATCCTTGAGCGGTTAAAGGCCTGTGTGCCTCCGAAACCGCTGTGAAAGGTGGACTCGGCGCTGGAGAAGAAAAGCAGCGGCCTCGCAGGGATTAGCCACAGGAGATTCCCTGTGGATAGCTGTCCCTTTTTTCCCAGGGACACTGTAATATGATTACTCTGTTGTTTGCGCCCGGTCCAGTGGTTAAGCACTATGGAGAGGAGGGTTCGGCCACCTCCAGGATGGACAATGAGAGAATTTTTTGGAGGGAAATTTGGAATTCTGCTTGACTGAGGACAGCTGGGGTCTTACACTTAGAGAGGAGAGGAGGAGAAAAAAACGTGGCCTTTTCTTTGGCTGAAAGAAAGGCATGTATGGTGCTCTGTACCACTGCGTTCTGCAGAGGTGCACCAGGCAGGGTCAGCAGGGCTCTTTGGATCTCTACAGAGGCCCCGGGCTCCCCTCCTGCATCCCTACTGTTACACAGAGGAAAGGCATTCTCCGACAGACGTCATCGCAAATGTTTATCTGTACAACTAACAAACAGTTTTCCTCGTTGCCCTTTTGAAAAGCTCCAGGACGTGTTGTTTGCAAAAAATAAATACTGTCGAATTTCATCACATGTGTTTCATTTAATTCCAATTAGTGAGTGTAAGCACAAAATACACTCAATCTGAGGCTGTAACCGAATGTAGTACTGTAGTTCAAAGATCGGGCACTGGTCTATACGGCTTACTAATATGTATTTAACCTCTTATTGGAGGCTTTGAACGATGGAGTGTGTGGTTTTCATTTTATTTTCTTCAGGCACTGTGAGCGCCAGCCTTAGTCAGCGTTGTTTGTTTGGCAGGCCTGTCATTAATCATCATTGGCGTTGTTTAAACTGTTTTGAGTGTCCAGGTCTTGTTCAACAGGGGGACAATAGTCTCTCTAAGCCGCTTCAGACCTGAAAGAAAGTTTATAAAATTTTCACCCAATGGAAACTGCAGGGAAGCTCCTTTTAAAAGGGGTTAGTATTCATTAGAATACTCTGGTTAAGGGCCAGGGCCGCTCCCATAAAAGGAAGCAAACCACCCACTACCCCTATGGAAAAGTGCACCTATGATGGACATTGCACGTCATTCTTCTGTAGTAGACTTGGCACCTTCTGCCCTTCCCTGTGCTAAATTTAATCAAATTTTTACTACCAATTTTAAAATTACAGTAATCAAGAGAAGTTTTTCTATTTAAAGCTCTTGTGATTAATGACGACACAGTGTATGAAATATTGAGCTGACCCCCACAGTACCTCGCAGATTCAGATCATTTGGTATTAACAGTCATTAGGATCAGACGAGCCGGTTATGAGGAAGAAAAGAAGATTGAAGATTAGGTGTGTGAGGCAGAGGTCAGTAATGGAAAGAAGGCTACGAGGAAAGTGGATCAACTTATGATACGAGAGGATGACAATAACTAAATCTCAGACGGAGAGCATTAGTTCTTAATAAAATCAATAGATTTCAATTTGCCAATTAAATGTAATCAAATCAGATATACTGAAACTACAACTAAATGAAGGCAAGGTTAGATTATTATTTGGGATTTTTTAATTTTATTAATAAATGTTTTGCATATATTTCTACAACAGCACTTTAAGATCATATATTAATATTCTGTAGTTGTCATGTGTTTTGTTTTATTTTTTTGCATGACGAAGAGTTTTTTTTATATATATATTGGTACAAATCAATACAAATTCTGCAACATTGTTTATTTGATTTTATTTATTTAAAATTCAATTTAGGACTAAATTTGCACAGAAATTTACATAAAAGTAATAACTATGTTTAACAAATATTTATGTCAACTGTTGCTGAAACTTTGAGTGAGAACTGGAAAGAGATGGAAGATTTACTGATATAATTCATCACTGATATTACATTTGATTGTTACATTTATCCATGCTCTCCTCTTAGTCTGCATTTCATTTTGCGAATACAAATCGTAATCAGTGACTGGAATGTGCCTGTCCTAATGCACAGAGTGCAGTCAGAGATTGTGAGATCTCTGACCCCTGAGAATGAGATTCTTGTCACTTGAAACCAGTAAAGGTTTACCAGCACAGTTCTATTGTTCGGCCTGCTGATACCACATCAGTATTGATCAAGGGATCACCTTGTCATCTAACCAAACAGGTATAAGGCTGGAGGGAGAGTGAAGGCAAATATGCACTCAGTAGAGCAAACGGTTCTGTCAACATGACTATTTCAATCCATTAACAAAGAGAATGTCACACATTCTTCTTAATGAAAAGAAAACTTAATGCTGTAAATGCAGCCAAAAATGTGATGTTAGACATTTATGATTAAATTTAACCTACAAATAATTTAAATAATTTAAAATAAAATAAGTTGATCAGTAAACTGTCCCTTGTTCTACATACAATAAGGCTGAAATCATAATAAAGTACCTAAATCGAAGATATGATCGCTCAGATCTGATAGCATTTATGGATGAATGGATACCTACATGATGAAAAGTCTCAAAAGGAATGTTTAGCTATGCAAAGGGAGGGGCATTTTGTACAGGAGAAAATCCAGCCAAGGTCAGAGGTAGGGGTCAGAGGTCATAGGGGACACCCCCAGGATTATACAAGTGTAAAAAGAGCCTATTCATTCAAAGCTCTGAGTGAGATTCACAAAGATCCAGTGTTGAGCTCATAAGCAAAACCTCCAGGGTATGTCATTACCTACCTCAGTTCATCACTAATAATGGTTTAAATATGTGAATATGTGGATAAATAAGCAGCAAACATACTCTTTCTGCATTCAAAACCAATTTCATGGTGCTATGCAACAAAATATGTATGTGTAATTATAATAATTCTGTAAATTCAATAATAAGTGTCGCCTGCAGAGCCAAGGCCGATAAATTGTACATAAGTGCCACTTTCATTGAAAAACATAATCTCACGTAAGTTTATAATGCATGAATGTACATGTATGACTTTACCAAAATCTTTAGAGTTAGATTTCAAAGAATCATTTTAATGTAAACATATATTGTTTATACATATTTTATGAAAGTAATTTTATGTTTTGTTAAACTGTTAGCTTGTGCTTTTGATTATTAAAAAAATAAAATAAAATCAGTGTATAATTTAGGACTTATCAGAGTCCTCTCCAGTAAAATGTGGATTAGATGGAGATTAGGGCAGTGCTTTTGTCTTTATCCCCAAGTAAGCCAGCACAGCATGCAGCTCAAAGGTGATGGCACTCTATGATCTCCCATCTCAAGCTTCACAGAGTCTAGTGCAGATTTTACACTGTTTCCCTCCTTTTCAGGCTATCATTGCGCTCAAAATACAAGTGACAAATGTAGCTGAGAGCAATGGAATAGAATTTGTAGGGTGAGAGTGTTTAATTTGTCAAAAGTGTATTGAAAGGTATAGCCTAAATGATTTATTTCACCTACTAATTAAGTATAATTCTATATTTCATTATATTCAAACAAGAACTGTTGTTTGATTATAAAACGTTTAATTAAGCATTTAAAGTTTTAAATAGAAACACATTCACAAGAAATGATTAAATAAAACATTTACAGTCAAACAAGTGATCCAATTAATCTTTCTTTCATTTTTTAAAAAATGTGAAAAAAAAGTGCACTACTTAAAGCGCTCTAATTTTGTACTTAATATACTAAAAAGTATTCCTTATTACTTCTTAAGATAAACTTAAGATAAACTCTAAGTGTTCTCAATTGTGCTATTTTGTGACATCATGAACTAAAATGCCGTTTTAACATATGTTATTTTAACAAAATAAAAAATGGATTTAGTTACCACTTGTAAACACTTGAACCTTTCATTTAAAAGTACACTCAAGTTTTCTACAAGTGGTGTCTAAACATTTCTTTTTTTAAATATAAAGAGAGTATTTCAAAAGCGCATTTGTGACCCTTGCAAACGAATCTAGTCTTAAATAGCACAGGTATATTTGTAGCAACAATCAATATTGTACAGTCAAAATTATTTTATTTTTTTTATGCCAAAAATCATTAGGATATTTCGTAAAAACCATGTTCCATGAGGATATTTTGTAAACGTCCTATCATAAATATATCAAAAATCAAAACTCATTTTTTGACTAGTAATATCCATTGCTAAGAACTTCATTTGCACAATTTTAAAGGTGACATTCTCTCTCTATCTCTCTCTCTCTCTCTCTCTCTATATATATATATATATATAAAAAAAAAAAATTTTCACTCTCCGATTCCACATTTTTAAATAGCTGTATCTTATTCAGTAGCTAAATAGTGCAAATAATTTCTCCAATGATAAATTCAGTTCTGAAAAAGCCTTAAAATAGCCTGACTTTATGGAACTTGACACTTAATAAATTAAATTTGAGTTAATTTTATTGGGTCAAGCACACAAATAATTTGGCACTGTAACAAAAGCTCCAGGTACTCACAGAATTACAGAAAGAAAAACATTTACGTTTACCAACAAAAAATTACAAGATATGTAAAAATAGTGAATATTGCACTCGTGGGTTCAGAATACGATTTTACTTATGGCGTTCGGTGCAGACCTCAGTGAGAAGTTAGCTGGTTGTAGAAGTAGTAGCAAAGGTGATGATGCTTGAAGGTTAATGATTAAAGTCCAAACGCTGTGATAGATAGTGTCCCAGACACGCTGGCCTATATTCGACAGCCCCCTAGGTGTCTCACTTTAGCAGTGTTTGTCAGGACTCCGGCGAGGATGTGCGCTGACGTCACCGCCGTGTTGATTTGCTAAGCGGCGAGCGGAGAGGAGTTAGTGCGCGTGAGAGAGAGAGAGCGGGGACTGTGAACCGCGTTACTATGCCACAGTCCTAATAACCGCACGCTCGGAAGCCAAACGTGCAAGACAGGTGAGTACAGGCGCGCACCTTTAAAACACCCACAGCTACTGGCAGAGCCATCTGTCTGCGTGTGTTTTTCAGTTGTTTACATTAAGAGATGATCCGCGTTGTGTTGATCAGATGTGTTTGCGCTCAGCATCACACCAAGTTACGGTGTTTCTACTGTTGCTTCAAGTGAAGGTGAATTGGGGGAGTGCACCGAAAAAGTACAAGTGTGGCTGTCAGTGTGGTGCAGGCTCAGGGCACCTGATGGATATGGCTGTTTATGTTCATCTTTACACATGTGGAGATGTTATGTTGACGTAAGCGTGTGTTTTAGTATTCGGGGGACGTGAGGTCTGCTCGCGCACCAGACAGTGACGTGCTTCCATGTGCTTTATTCTCAGCGTGACTATTTCAAATTGAACACCCAGAGAGTTTAAATATGTCCTGACTGAAGAAGTATGTCGCAGAACAGACAAATGCCGGGGTTTCGATGATTATTATTTTGCTTGTCAGTAAGTCTGGTAATTTAACCAGGGCCACCGTGGAGGTGCGTGTCACTGTCTTTCAAAACGAACCGAACTGTATTGGTTGTGATTTTTAAAGAGAAATGACCTTTGCTTTAATTTGTTGTTTGATTTAGATCAATGCTGAAATAGATTAATTTAACCGAAACGCTATTTTACTTGTTCGCCCGGTTTGTTTATGTAATAAAATAACAAACGGCTTCAATTGATTCACGTGTGAACAACAGTCGAATAATCTTGTATTGATCAGTCAAATGGACTTTTCACCTGCCTTTTTATCATATATGAGTTAGAAAACGCTTATCACAGCAATAGTCGACTAATACGAATAAGTGTTGATCGTTTCTTGACTTTTGTTTGAGTTATTGTAGTGATGTACAGTTCGCGTGCGTGAACTGGCGTCATTGTTGCTAACGTCTCATCAGTTAACTGCACTTCAAAGACCACGTATTCATTTCTCACTAATTACTCGCCGTCCTGCACTTTGTAGAATTTAAACAGCGTGAAATCCCTCGAATATATTTCTCTTTTCTCGTCCTTTATCCTAACTTTCGCTTAATTGCTGTCTGAGGCGGTACAATCACAGTAGAAAAGCCCGTCGTTCACCGCTAAGATGATAGTGTTGTTTGATATAAAGACTATTTATTTACAAGTCTGCTCTTCTCCGGCGAGGCTTTTGTTGATCAAATAAGATGGGGGAGATATTAAATGTCTGAGTCCGTTCTTTATCTAGGTACTATTTTAACTATAAGTGATAATTTTATTAAAGGAAAGGCTTCCTCTCGGTGCTCTTACATTTGTGGAGGATTTGGTGTGGTGTAATTTAGTGTTAGGCTATTGTACAAACCAGATTTCGAACGTTAAATTATAGCTAGAATGTATTTAATTAAGTAATTTAATTGATTATGAATGATTGATTAAAATATTTAACAAAAACTGAAAAAAATCCAGCCATTGTATCATATGAACAGCCAGTTAATTGACAAATTGCACTTTTAAAAAAAAATAAAGATTACATAGTAAGTATATTTGTACTATGAATCTGATATAGTAAGGACATAATTATATCATATAATTTACATATGACACATGGAAGTGTATTTGAAAAATTAAAAAAAAAAAATCCAGTTTGGTGTGTTTTAGGAGCTTTGAGCTGTTTTGTGTCATCTTCTGTTCCAACTATTCCTGGCAACAGCTTGCCTCCCTCTCCATGCTCCGCTCAGTATCCCTGTCTGTGATGAGAATACTGAATAAGATGCCATTTCATTTCAGGAGGCTGTTGATGGGCTTTGTGAGGCGAGCTCGAACACATAGAAACAAAGGCTTGATTACTGCCAGCCTTTACTAGCACTAAAGCCAAGTTTACACGTTTCTCATGTGGGCCACTTGTCGTTTTGTGTTTTACTTTGTGCATTTTAATGGATTTTTCATTAGTTTTTTAGGGATCCTTTGCTTCAAATGTTTTTAGTTGTTAAATAATAATAGATTTGTGTTTTGTACTGTACCATTACTAGTGCAATTGAAGTCCAATGTACTGATATTATTGTGATTTCATGTATGTATGTATTTTTTTTATGGCATATTTTTTATATATATATACACTGAAATAACAAGAATGATGGCTATTAATTTAAGAACAAAGAAAATCAACAACCAAGGAAAGGAAAAAAAAGCGACTTTGCTGCATCTAACTGTGGGTCTCTCTTTCATCTCTTGCTAGATTGACCTTATCTTGTTTACAAAGATAACTGAACAGACTGCTACGTGGAAAGAAAGACTCATGAGTTGGACGTGTGGATTTCAGAGACGTTATGGATTTGACTAAAATGGGTATGATCCAGCTCCAGAACCCCAATCACCCCAATGCCCTTCTGCACAAGGCTAATCAGATGCGCCTGGCCGGCACACTGTGCGACGTGGTCATCATGGTGGACAGCCAGGAGTTCCACGCTCACCGGACCGTGCTGGCCTGCACCAGTAAGATGTTCGAGATCCTCTTTCACCGGAACAGCCAACATTACACTCTCGACTTTCTCTCACCAAAGACCTTCCAGCAGATTCTGGAGTATGCCTACACTGCCACGCTCCAAGCTAAAGTGGAGGATCTGGATGACCTGCTGTACGCAGCAGAGATCTTAGAAATAGAGTACTTAGAAGAGCAATGCCTGAAGATACTGGAGACCATCCAGTCCTCGGATGAAAATGACACGGAAGTCAGCATGAACGATGGAGGGGCAGAAGACGATGAGGAACGCAAGGGACGACATGGAAGGAACCCGAAAAAGCATTCCGTGGAGGAGGGCGGCTATGTGTCGGCTGCCCAGCAAGCGCTGACGCATCCAGGAATGGTGGATCAGAGTCCTTCTGTCTCCACCTCCTTCTGCCTCTCCACCATGAGCCCAACCAAAGCAGCCGTGGACAGCCTGATGAGCATCGGTCAGTCCCTCCTGCAGAGCACCATGCACCCTGGCGCGGGTGCCGAACAGCCCCTGCACGGCAACTCCCACCCCATGATGGGAGAGATCAAGACAGAGATGATGCAAGTAGATGAGAGCGGAGAACACGAAAGCCCTAAAGCCATGGAATCCAGCGCCTCCAGCAACGGCGAGCGCAGCGGAGAATCTGACAAGAACCGCGATGGGCCCGGCACCCCTACCAGGAGCAGCGTGATCACCAGTGCCCGTGAACTGCACTATGTCAGGGAGGAAGGTTTGGGCGACCAGCAGGTGGAGGTCAACCAGATGGGCCTGGAGGCCATGGCGGGGATGACCGAAAAGCACTTGGCGTCACTCTACGGCATTCCTTCAAACCACAAGAACGAAGCAATGCTGTCTATGCCTGCATCCATGGCCTCATCCTTGCACATGTCCCCAGCTTTGGCCATGTCCATGGACTTCAGTGCCTATGGGAGCCTGCTGCCTCAGAGCTTCATCCAGCGGGAGTTCTTCAACAAGCTCGGCGAGTTAGCTGCCGGGATGAAGCCTGACGGCCGCAGCCCGAACGAGCGCTGTAACGTGTGTGGCGCCGAACTACCTGACAACGAGGCTGTAGAGCAACACAGGTAAGCATCGTTTTTTTGTGTTTTCCAGTTGCCATAAATGCATGCTCTTCCCGTGTGTTTTTTTTTTTTTTTTTTTTGCCTCTCCTGGTGCAAAGACAGGTCCCTAATTCAATTAGTTTATTGCGCTCTGTGAAACAAAGGACCACAAGGTGCTCATTTTTAGAAATTCTTTTGATTAAAGAACTTAGTTGCAGAGAAATGTTAGTGGAAGATGAGTCATGACGGTTAACTGTTGATTGCTTATTTTCTTTCATGCTGGAGGTCAATTTGCTTAACACTCTGCCTGCGGTGGATATGAGAGAGAATGATTGCAGAGCTGATTTACACACGTATATGTTTTCCTCTTGCTTTCTCCTTATCAAGAAAAATAGCTCTTCAGCTGAAATAACTTTTGAAAGGAGTAAGGAAAAATAGGTCAATCAAGTTGCAATACAAGAACTATTTTAAAATATTGCATAATGTGTCTTTTATTAAGAAAATTAGTGGATTTAGTAAACCGTAAATGCTGTCTAAATTAGACGCCAGTAGTTGTTTATAAATTATAATAATAAATGCATTATTTATAAAGAAAAAATATGTAAAAAAAAATTAATAGTAGGCTTTTGAGATGATTAACAGTTAAATATGGGTAAATTCTTTTTACAGTACGTAAAATGCTGCAAGTGCACAAGATGAGAGGTTCCCAGGCTAGTGAAGAAAAATGATTATTTTTAACATAGTTCCTTTAAGTGGGCCGTCTGTTTGTCGCGGCTCCAAGGCGTTGGGTGCTGATCACTTCCAGGCCTGCGCTGGTGGCTGTCGAGTGGTCCTGGAGAGGCTCTGGCTGAGCCCATTAGCTGCACCTGGAGAGGGGGCAGGCTAATGGGAAGCGGCCCCCCTGACCCCCATGGTGTGGCCAGTGATGACTAGGCCAGCCTGGGCCCCAGCCACCCGGGACAAGGAGAGCCTTATTAGCTTTATGAGTAGAGCAGACTGTCCAGCCCAGGAAATGAGGGTCTACGTGGAGGACCTGTGCCGACCTCCACAGCGTAACCTTTTGGCCACTTGGCTGCCCTCTGGTTCTCGTCAGTGTGACTTGTGGGGGTGTTGCAAGGAGCTGGGACGAGGCGAGGAAATCCACGCCAGACGTTATCAGCTTTTGAAGCCTGCAGCCACACCCTTGTTGCTGTCGACGAGACAAAGATTGCAGGATGTTGAAATTATTTGTAAAATATTGTAGAAATGGACAAAACATATTTTATTTTTACATTAGCTTAGCAGACACTTTTATCCAAAGCGAGAGAGTTGTTATAGAGCCAACAATATTCATAGTAAAAAATGCAGTGAATTAAAGCTTACAGGTTAAGCTTAAACATTTAACCATTCACATTTACTGCGTTTGAGAAACAGCCGATGACTCGAATGAGGGGCTGAGTGTGTTTATTCTTGTGTCATAAAGCGGGCTGTTCAGTTGCTATCCAGCGGAGAGAGTTTTGATTGGATAAAAGATAAAGTTAAAGTGAGCCAGTCATGCACATCTTAGAGTCAATTGCATTGAGACAATAAGATTATAAAGCAGCAACTGCAAGAAAAGGTGTTTCTTCACAGAGAAGTTGATTATGCATGTCCTGCCGTTGCCTGCACAAATCATACAAAGTTATTTTGATAATTGAGTTTTAGTGCCTGTTGTTTTCTGGATTTCAGTAGATCTGCATTCTGCGGCTTTCTTAATGACAGGCCCAGGACTGAGAATAAACTGGTTTGAGCGTTCGTCCTTAATCTGTTGGAATGCACAACGGTGAAAGTTCATCTGAGGATTCTGTTTCAGTCCAAATATTCATGCGTCTTTGGAAGTGCTCAAGATGGCATTAATAAATCCCTCTTAATTACCTTCATTATTCACTGAGTGAAAAATGCTCATTCAACCTTGTGAACTTTAAGGTTGGTGTTTATCTTCGAACAGAATTGACAAGCCGTGTTAATTTAAAAGTTGTCTGTGCTTGTGTGAATCATGGAAATAAGCGCGTTGACATGTCAGATGTTCTGGGTTTGACTAAAAAGGATGCAGCAGTTGCCGAAACAGCCAATGGCATCTAATTGCAGTTATTTTTTTTAATAAATTAAATTTTTATTAAGTAGCATTATTGAGATCCATATTGTTGTTTGATTCAGTACTTGATTAAGGGTTCTTAAAATGGGTACGTTTGTCATTTTGAATTTGCATTAGTATTTATTTTAGTGCTTTAAAAATGAGAATCTAAAAGATGCATTTCAGCGATAATAGAATGTAATTTCAAATAATAAGAGTTCAGAAGATTTTTCCCTCTCTTATTTATTTTACGCCAGAGATATTGATGCACTTACCTACTTTACTTTCTTTTGAAGTTTCAATGATCTTTTTCATTTAATGAAATGGAGACCGTGTCAGATTTGCCATGGTCAGGTTTAGTTCCTTTTTTAAAGGTTTTTTTTTCATCACAGCTTCTAACGGCTTGCAGCAGACGGGCGGCAGCTCTTGTTACTAATTACAGATTATTTTGCAACATCTTGTGCCTGGGTCCCAGTCGTTTCTAGCACTCTCTGTAAAAAATATTTCAGTTTGAGAGTTCATTTAGGGCAAACAGGTCAAGTTAACCGTCTGTAATTATTCCCAGATTGGGCACGAGCCTTTCTGCGTGTGGATGTGTGTGTGCATTTGAGAGCGAACACATCAGTAAGTGCTTGCTTCCTGTATAAATTTAGCTTGCTGCATTCATTCCCCATTGCCCTGGGTTATGTCATAAAGCTCTGAATGATATGTGCATCGCTTCCAAAACCATGCAAGTGTCAAGACTATCCTATTAACTAGACCACTGGAGTAATCTTGTAATATCTGGGGTAGATGTATGTCTAAATGAAGGAGTTTATTTGTTTTTCAATCACCCAGAGTTCCCTACAGGAGCTAAATCAAAGTACCGTAGCACCTTCTTTTTTTTCCTGTTTTTTTTTTTTTTTTTTTGACAAACAGAAGTATTTTTTTATTTTTTTTATGCAAAGAAAAACAGTTTATGGCCCTTTGACTCATGGTAAATGATTGCAGAAATATTGTCACAACCTGCCAAAAGAAAATAATCAACATGCACAGCACAGAAATGGAGTAGGAAAAAAAGAAACAGCATTCTATCAACGCAATTTTAGTCTGTTGTCTTTGTGAAAAAGATCGAGTAAACATAGCAATGGTTTTTAGGTTGTTCTTCAGGGCAGACAGGTGGAAGAAGGTTGAGCATAGTTGTGCTAGCATAGGTAGTGCTAACTGTACAGCTATAGCTCTGATGTTTAAACAGGAGGCAAGGCTTTATCTGTGCATATCAGAGACAGCGATAACCCTGTGCACTCCTTTCCACTATACCAAGAGCAGATGGGGATGATAATCCTCGTGGTGCTGCAGAATGAGATAACACCAGGCTGCAATGAGGTGAGAGGCACCTCACAACTTTCCTTGTGCTCACAAGTGCAGCTGAATCTTACCACAGCACCGTAACGCCCCAGTAACGGCTGTCCCCTGGAATTTGTGACACACAGCGTAAACTTTGTGTTTAGTTTGCGTAATCAGTGAGCCGCTATAATATGCAGTATTTTGTTGTTGTTATACTTGCTTGGTAACTTCCCTAGCCAGATGCTTTTTTTATACAGCACAGCTCTTATTTAAGAGTGAAATATGTCAAATTGGTAATAAAATCCTGACAATAAAATTGCCTGGCTAATTAGTTTACTTGATTTAACCACTATTTTTGGCATTACGGACTACATAGTGGATATACTGCACATACATGTCACATGCATAATGTCAAATTACATTTGAACGTGGACAATTTATTCATTTAGGTCAACTTAAAAGTGAAACGTCTTCTGTGTCAGCCGATTTGATAGTGTGGTGTTTAACTCTAAAGCCTCATGGTAATTAAGAATGATTGCAATTAAGCCAAAGAGACTTCAAACAAGTGGACCCTTCACTCTGTGAAGTTAGCCAATTAAGTTTCTGAAACTCCTCATGTCTGCTCTGAAAATGGAAATAATGCCTCCCAAAAATGATTTTGACCTTTCTGGGACAAGAAATTTTGTATTGTGAAATTTAGGATTCTCATGTCTAGTTGTCTGATTTTATGTTCAAGATGAGTTTTGTTTGTGTTTTGAGGATGAAATTGAGTCATTGCCTAATTAAAGCTACTTTCTCAAGATATTCTGTGGCAAGGAAGACCGCTTAGAAAGAGGAAACCATAGTTTTGTTTTTTTGTTTTTTATTTAACCAAGCAGTGTGAATTTACTGGTTTTCATAGCCACAGTTTTAATTCACAGTTGTATATTTTTATAGAATATGCCATAACAAAGATTTTTTTTTTTTTTTTAATTTAGTGATACGTGAACCATATTTATGTAATACCTGTGAAAAATGTGTGTACTTTTTGTGTTTTTCAATGCTTTTTCTTTCAGTTTCTAGTATTTGTCTATGCAGCCCACATACGGCAGCAGCTGGCAGGCTCCCAATTATGGACAGGCTTTAAAAGCCCTGCTTGAACTGTAAAGATTTACACCGCCACCTCTCTGATCTGGAATCTGCCTTCTGTCCTCACTGTCAAGACAAGAGATGTATCGATTAAAGACTTAACACTAGGTTGCATCATGTGTATTGGACTCGCGCACCTTGACTGCAGCTCTGTATCTTCAGAGCCTCGCTGACGAAAACAAGTTTGTTGATTCATGTATCAGGGCATTCCATCAGGTGAATTTCGCCACTTAACTCTAATTTGATTCGCTTCTGTCTACTCATATCTAAGGCATCACCTACACAGGGTTTGGGTTCAACACTCAAATGTAGACTTTTTGATTTGCACATGAATAAGGAATTAAAAATAAACACAGACAGGCAGACAGCACTGCCCCATATTATTAAAGCGATAGGTATCTGGCATGCCCAGTCAAAAGACATGACGGTTGCTCACAGGGCTTTTTTCATTGAGGTGCTTTTCACTGGCCGCTTTCTTATCTGCTTTCTGCAACTGGAGATGGAAGGATTACAGACAGAGCAGGGCGCTGCAAGCCCACTGCAGTGCCAGGTGCCACATTAACCGTCTGTGAATATATCTGAAGCCACTCTGATCCACCACACATGTAGATGTGCGTATACGTGTATCAAAAATCAGATTTGAACAGTGGCCGTGACGATGTCAATGAAACGAAAGCAGGCTGGTCGAGATAAGACGCTGGTGTTTCATAGAGGGTGGGCTTTTGGCCCTGTTCTGGTCTGGTCCCACTTGACTGGTCAGAAATCAGATTCGCTGATGGTCTGAATTAGTTAATTCGGTTGAATTTGATGGGATATGCTATAGTTGCTTTACTTCCACTTTACTGACTAGTTACGTCTGATTCTTTCCTTTTACCCTATAAAATGATCTACTGTTATTTAGTTAATATTTGACCTTTTAGATTTGTTTTAACAAGAAATTTGACCCCAAAAGGAAAAGTCGCTTCACTTCTTGTAGCCTCAAAGAAAAGTCAACATCCAATTTTATTTCAGCCACATTATATTCCACAGGTTCCTCTTTTTAGTAAGTACAGTGTTTTAATCCCATCAATATCCCATTAGCATCTGGTTTCTGGCTCCCGCGACATGAAAGAAGACGTGTCGGTTCCCCCTCGCTAGTTCTAAGGCGCTGCCGAGCTCTGCGTACAATGAAGGTCTGGAGCAAAGGGCCAAGCCAAGCGTGCACGAGGGCTGTGTGAATGCACTGCTGGGGCTCGGGAATCCCCTGGAAGTATCAAATCAGAACCTTCCTCGGGCTTCCACCGAGAGGGGCTCTAATTAGCTCCTTTGTTGCCTGTTGAATGGGGTGCCAGAGATTGGCAAGGGGCCCCCGATAGAGTGATACAAGTGTGCTACAGAGGGGGTCATAAAATACCCATCACATTAGATCTTTGTGATGTCGGACCAGGTAGGAAGCAGCCAAGCTGCATGTTAGAGGGTTTGTTTATAGGAAAATCCTGGGCTTTAAATGCCAAGCACGGTAGTTCTTAGTCGCTCAGAGGTAAATCAATAAAGATGGTTAAAACGATAATGCTAATGAAACTAATTTTAAGACTACTTTTTTTCCACCAGCAGCTTAACATCAGTTGCTGCTAATCAGTTGTACAAGTTTACTTGTATCGCACTTGAAGATGAAATTGTTTACATTATTTTGTGTAGCTAAAGTAAATGGAAAAAACCTATAGTTTAATATGATTTTTTTTTTTACATCGTAAACATTTTTATTGTTGTTGATGATATTGTTACTGAAGAATTCAAAACGTGTTAATAATGTAGAGCTTAATTGGCATGTCTTGTGCATTTAGCTTGCAGCAAAATTTTGCAGGCATCAGGGTCTATTATTAAAACAAGCAGCTGTCTGTTGATCATTGTGGTGAAATCATGTGACCATCATTTATACAATGGCAAATGTGACCAGACCTTAAAACACAGGTTTTTAAGCTCCAATACACTGCATAAAAGCACTTATTTAGTGAATTTATTTATAATTTTTAGTGCCTTCTCCCTCTCAGTGTTTTCTCTGTCTTTCAGCCCCCATCTCTTTTCTTACACTCTCTGACTTCCTCTCTTTCTCCCCCTTTCTGTGAGGGGTGGAAATTGAGTTAGTTGAGACATGGCCTAAAGAAGCCTCCCTCTCTTTCTCCTCTATTATCTCCTGCTGGAGGCATTTGAGAGATATGGGATGGCAACTCTCAGCGAATGCAGAAAGCCAACCAGCACGTTATAAGCCATGTTGTAATCCAAGGGGATCAGTTGGATAAATGGTAGAATAAAGCTCAAACCATAATTGATTTATGTATTTGCTGACTGAAGACGCCTGCAGTGATCACTAGCAGGACAGGATGAATGATTAATGGCTTGGCCTTAAGAGAGCTTGTTTGAGCGCGAGGCCGTGCCCTGCACTTACATTACCAAATACATCTGAGCTCTAATTCAATAGAAGAGAGATTATTTCACTAAGCGCACTACCTTCATTTAGCCCCAGATTGAGCGATGGCCGTCAGTAAATCGGCATTGTTTGGCATACATCGTGACCGTCGGGCTTTCCGAGTCTGGAGATGTTTTATAAAACTAAAATGGCCCTGTAACGTTTTAATTACCTCAGTGTCTGTTTCTCATGTCACGAAACGGCCAATATTGTCAGTGTCACGCACTTCTTCATCTCTCTCCCTGTCTGCTCGAGACAGACATAAAACCGAAATGGGTTGTTTGTTTTTTTGCAGATGAATTGATATAGTCCTCTACCCTGTGTGTCTCAGACTATTTTTGACCTGTCACCAAAATTGCACTTGAGTTTTATTGGCGCGTTACACAGAGAGCTTTCTCTCCCTTTAGTTCAGGCTGAAGTGTTTTTGTGTTCCCTCACTGTCTGGGAGTCCAAAAGCCATTCCATTTACTGGACTGATCACCAGGGCTGCCCACTGTGACACGTCATGACTCACATGGCATCATTTCTGCTGTTTGTGTCCGTGGCAGAAGGAAACTGATGATGCTGTCAGGACGTGCTGTACACCATTAAGCATAGAGCAGGACGGAGGCTCTCAGCTTCTCCGCTACATGAGCCACCACTGTCTCGCCCAGCAATTTTACACCCTGTGCTCTTTGTTTGACCTTCCTGTGAAAGAAAAGTCACATTGATCCTGTCTTTGGGGTTGGCGGCAACGACTTCTGAAGAGCCAGTGCTGCATTGTCTAATGCATTTTGGGATTTTTGGCCATTTCAGTGCACTAGGATCAGTCTGGCTAGCTCGCTGTACACAACTCGGTCGCTTTACACGTCATTCATCTGGTCTCTTCCTGTCTAAGTGGGTAGTTTTTGGCCAGAATAACAAGGACCAAACTGCTATTCAATGTCTGAGAGAAGAGCTGGAGTCCTCAACAGGTGTTGGTGTCCTTATCAGCACATCGAGCCTTATCTCAGAGGCTCAGCTTCCTGCATCCTCACGCATGCATCAGAATAACTTAGCCTCTGACCTCATTCCACACTTGCACCTTGTTCCTCACCAAGCCTGAGCTGGGTTTCTCCATCAACGGTTGGGTCACCCTATCTCTCCTCCTATTCTCCTGCGGTACAGGTTCTCAAGATGTGGGTTTTCGTGTTACGCTGTGAGAAAAGAAGCATTCAGTGCGCTTATATCAGCAAGTACACCTTTGGAGAGTGAAGAAGTGGAGGTTCATTGGGGGGTATGGGTGGGTTGGTGAGATAAAAGGCTGTCTTATAGAATATAGAGAGTTCGGTCAAGAGGTCTGACTGTGCTATTTTAAATCCTGACTTGGGTGTAGTGGGGTCTCAGAGCCATGAGAGCTTCCATTGTGAAAGGGTAGTCTGTTACAGTAGAATGGATGCAGGGGTCTTGCCACAGACAAAGGCGGGGTCAAACAGGCCCCCGTTATTTACAGTAGTCCCTTTCATTGGCCAAGTGAAACAGGAGCCTCCAGGGGCCTCATGGGAAGAGCAGTGTTTTTGCTCAGTCAGGCCTTCAATAAGGTCAAAGAGCATCGCGGGTGGGGTGAGCTGACTTCCAGGCCTTCATAGAGGGTATTTTATTGATCAGCAAAGAAACTGTCACATAGGCAAAGTTTAAAAAAACAACCGCGGCAAAACCAAATTGCCATGGTGGGACCAGAATGTGCTTTAAGAAAAAAAGAAAGATCAAATAGATTTCTCAAGTCTGTTTTACATTGGTTAATATTCTTCTTTCAAATTTCTGTTTATTTTAATGGATTTATGAATTTATTTACATTTTTATTTGCTTAAATGTTTTTTCATTAAATTGTCTACATTTATTTAAATTTTTTTTTTATTATAATTTTATCTTAATATTACATTACATTTAAATGTATAGGTTTCATTGTTATTGTTTAAAATTAAAAAAAAAAATGTATTCCTTTTTGCAATTGGTTTATTCATTTATCCCGTTTCTGTGGCTTTGTGTGACTGGCAGTTGCTAAGGGAAATTAATCACAATTGGACCACAATGTCTGCAAAAATGCAGCTCCACATATGGTTTTATATTGTTTTGAGTCACGCTCTTGAAAAAACAGACACGTTTTGTAATATTATATGCCATCTTGTTGGACTCAATACCCAAAGCGTTCTGAAACCAGTAGTATTTGTTTTCTTTCATTAAGTAAGGGAAAGTAGCCCAGCCAGCTCCTGGCTCCACTCAGCTTTATGGAGAGAAAAAAAAGCACCATCTGCCAGTAGAATCCCACATAATCTTGGTGTAATCTTGACTTAAATGCTAAGAATGAGAGCGAGATTGTTCAAAGAAAGAGCCCTACATACAATACGCATAACAGAACAGTCTGCCGGAACAGATTTTATTATTTTTAGGCACACAATACGGACAGGGTCAGAGTTCATGGGGCAGAGGTCTGCATGCGGGAGGTAGGAATGGGAGGGTCTCAGGGGGTCCAGTGTTGACCCCAACCTTTCGGACCATTGTCCTAAAGAGCACAAAGGATGGTCATCCTCCAGTTTGGCCTACCTCAAGCTGAGTTTGACAGAGGCTTTGAATTTGGTTGACAGAACAGTGAGCAATCAAACGGTGAAAGAGCTTTTTGTTCAAAAAACTGCTAATAAAAAGCCAAACCTTTTATTTTGTGTAGAGTGATTTGGTTCAAGATAAATCTCCTCTTTAAAAAGTGTTTATTTTGTAGACATTGTGTAAACCAGCAAAGATTTTACAATCCCTTTCCTTTCTCCCATGATTGCCCACAAACAACACATAATACACCTGTACCTCTTGTATGGCACTATCTGTCTGACCTGTTTTCTTAGTTGCAGTGTTCTTCAGACTGCACTAGAGACCCAATCACCTGCATTAGGAGCACATCACTCTCCATCCACTTTACAGAGTTCGCTTCAGTCCGGCGAAATAGAGTTGTGCTGTGGAAATGCTGATGTGTGAGCGTGAAGTGGCCACAACTCCTCTCCCCCTCTTTTCTTTGTCTCTCGGCTCCTTGCACTCCCACTATTGTGATGAAGTAATGGGTCCTCATTCTGCCCCTGTCAGCCGCTTTCTGTTTTCTAATGTAGGGAATAGTTAAAAATAAACCTTTTTATGCTAGTGGTTGGGGGAGAAAGAAAAAATGAGAGGCCCAAATTTAAATCCTCCAACTGAGCTATTAACGTCTCTTGGCAGGGAAGTCCATATGCTTCCTATAGATGTGTGAAAGAGGCGGAGATGGGAAACCCTGGACATATAGAGTAGCATGCGTTTGTTTATATGATGTCATGACTCCAGAATATAATGAGAACTATGGCTGCAAATGATTTGGCTAATAAAAGTAATATGACTATTATTAGATGAAAACATTACTAATATTAATAATACTACCACTATTGCATTTGTAATAATAAAATAACCAATTAGTGTCTGAATATAGTGTGTAATAATAATATTATTTTATTTTATTATATATGTATGTGTATATATATGTATATATTTGTGAGTATATGTATATATATGTGTGTGTGTGTGTGTGTGTGTGTGTATATATATATATATATATATATATATATATATATATATAATTTGCGGGTGGTAGTGTGTGTTAAATAAAAATGTAATAAAAATATATATATTCATGTAATAACATCCATTTACTTAGAAATCTATTTGTGAGATAAATGTTTCAAAAGGTCAAAATGTTCTTTGCTAGGAATGCTAAAACGAGGTCACCTTGTCCTTTTTCCAGGCCAGCTGAATTGGTACTGTTCCCTGAATTTCTGATAACAAAAAATGTTTGATTTAAAAATAAGTAATAATAATAAAAAAATCTTTTACATTTTTACAAAATTTACATTTGTCCTCTAAAGTATTTAAATCATAGTTTCCTTTTAAGTCAGCAAACCTTATGATTCTGCTAATTAAAAAAAAAAAAAAAATTTTTAAATAAAATAATTTTTTTAATAAAAGTTTGTGTAACTTTGAATGTTTTTGCCATTCAAATGTTTTAACTTTTTCCTTGACGTCACTGAATGGAGGAGAGCACATATAGTCAGGGTTGATCCTCTCAAAGCTGTTGTGCTCTTGCTGCTGTTGTTATGTGAACTGGAGAGGGTCACATTTCTTTCCTGGTCGGTTACATTAAACATAGAGAGCCACAATCTACCGCTGAAGGCCAGTTGCAGTAGTGGAACTACGAAATCACCCAAAGCCAAGAGATGATAGAGCTTTTATATGGTGTCAAGGTTCTGACCCTTGCCTCGATCTGCTCCCTTTTCTTCAGTAAGAGGCACGGGTCCTCAGCCTTGTTGAGACATTAATAGTGACAATGAAACGGATTTAATGCACTTTATATCACCAGCTGTGGCCTGTTGTTCATTTTTTTGATTATGTTTTGCAAGAGAGAAGCAGTTTTTGTTTTCATCCATGTGTAAACAAATCAGTTTGAACATTGAGTGCATTAGATAGTGTGCTAACCAGATAAGCCTTTTTAAGCAGTTTCTTGGACCAGTGTTATGTCTTTCAATGTGAGATAGACCTTTCATAGACATGTCCAGGTATATGGTGCACTGGGGTAATGTTGATTACTTGTTTTTTTTCCCCTTCCCTTTGATTTCCTCCCTGTCTCCATTTAAAACAGAGAGAAGGGTGACAGAGTGCAAGCTTTTACGATTTTATTGGAGCAATGTGACATGCCTTCAGAGGTGCTGTATCTCGCCTCACACCTTCAGTCTTATTTGTGAGCTTGTGTTTGTTTTGTAAGCTCTGTCTTTAGCGCTGTTTAGACGGTATTCACCTTGTAATTGATGTTTGAGTTACAGTTGTTAACAGGATGTCGATTATTTATTTTACCGATTTGTGATTTTTGTATTAGTAATTTTGCAGTGTCTGTTGTCTGGTTGCGAGTGTTAACAAAAGGTTATGATGCACTAAATGTTCTTAATCCAGCAGTTTAGCTATGGTGTTCAGCCAAGAAATAAAATAAATATATACATATACGTCTGTATGTATGTGTGTGTATATATATATGTATGTATGTATGTATGTAGGTATATGTACAATTAATTTTTTTTAATACATACAATTCAAATTTTTTTTTATAAATCAATGATAACATGGATTAAATTGATTGGAATTGACTGAAGTGAATTGAAATTACAGTAAAGACATTTCATTGTTGCAAAAGGATTCTGTTTAAAATAAATACAGTTTTTTACATCTTATTAATCCACAAATTTTCACAAATTAAGCAGCAAAAACTGTTTTCAATATTGGTCATTACTACTAAATTAATCAAACCATTAACACTTCAGCAACAGTAATAAATGATGATAACTGAGCATCAGATCAGCTTATTCAAAAGATTTCTAAAAGGATCATGTGACACAGACTGGGCTGCTTTTCCCAAAAGCATTGTATGCTTATGTACATCATACATCCATTGAAACCAATGGAGCTCTGATCAATGATTACTATGCTTTTGGAAAACGCAGCCCTGGATGGTTAATGATTGTTGAATTTTTAGATCATCACAGGACTAAATTATTGTAAATATATAAATTTTATATATTATATACACACAGTATAGAAAAGTTACCTTAAATTGTAGTGATTTACAGTATTACTATTTGTTGTGATTTTACTTTACGTTTTTGATAAAATGCAGCATTGGTAATCTTTTTTTTTTTTTTTTGGAAGCTTGAATGTTTGTTATTGTATTAAAATAGGATTAATCATAAAATATGTCTGGGAAACCAATTTACACAGCCTTCTCAGGGAAAACTAGTCCTGTCAGATTACACCTTTTTTTTTACCTTTAGTGTTTTGATTGGTTTGTATCTTTTTTTTTTTAATTATGACATTTAATTTCGATACATGTTTTACCGCCATATGTTCGACAACATGGAGTGAACAGATGTGTCGGCATATTTTTAGACCTGGACAGTTGGGCTTTGTCACTGCAACAAAATCAGCAGCTTTCTTCAGCGGTGTCAACACGTGCAAAGGAAGCATCGCTTTTTCTGTCAGCCTCGCTGATCCTGGTGTAAGGACAGTGCTCCGTGTTTCACGTGCCCACAGGGCCAAATTAAAAATTTGCAGTAGGTAGACGGAGCCCGCGAAGAGAAGGAGGGTCAATATTAGATTTATCACCTCTCGAAACATTTGGAGAAACTAACCAGAGGGCTTTCTGCTCGTCGGCTGCACTAAAAATAAACGCCACATGTGGACCGCTCTTTCTCTCCCTGAAGGGCCACTCCTGGAACTGTCTGTGTCTGTGGCACTCGGCAGACCAAAAGATAAAGGAGGGAGGAACAGGAAAGGTACTAAACCCAGAGAATAAGTCATCTCGAGTCGTTGCAGTTAGCACCGTTGCTGTGGATTTCTTTTTATATCTTGACGACATCTGAGCTATGGGTATTTTTTTTTTATTAGCCAGCTGTCAATCATATCATGTCCTATCAGGCAGATCATCAGTCATGTAGTAAAAGAACAGGCTGTTCATATTTTGTAAGGATTTACACAGATGCTGATAATGCAATAATACCTGCCATTTCTCAGCATCGTGTGAATCCTGTTTTCTGTAAATGATTTATGAATTTAATCCAAATGAGGTTAAATTTCCTGTAGGAACAAGGAGCACATACCGAACTGTTGATATCAGCCGAATTTATTGTGTTTTTGGTGGAGCATTTGAACTAGAGCAATCACTGGTGCTTAAATCACTCACACATCCTTCATAAAACTAAATAACAGCAATGGAAAGGCCAGTAAGACTTTTATACGACTTTAGTTATCCAAAAATACTTATTTTACAGCCTTGTAATTAATTCTGAATGCTATTTACTACGCCAATTAGGCACACAGGAAAAACAGCCATTTGCTTGCTCGAGCTATGGATTTTGCATGACGGGGAGCAGAATCCATCTCAAATAATGGGCGAATCTGAACTCTGAGATAAACGGTGTCCCATCCTGCTACAGACCGAGCTGTACTGTGCCCCGTATCATCACATCTTTCTTGCGGGGTGAGATTGTGCCAGTTCTGAACTGGCACACACTGGGGGAAATTGATAGCACCTGGGCATGAATGCCATAGCAGAGCGGGTCGTCTTATCTCGGGCCAATTTCTCCTACCTCACTCTCCAGATGAGAGCGGCTGTGTTTTTCTAGGTCAGTCTCTCTGTGCCCAGAGAATAGGGCTGTGTTTTACCCATTACTCCTAATATGATCACTAATATTTTTACTTCTGCCCAGCCCTGAGGTAAGGGTGGCCTGAATAGTGAGAAGATCTAGATCAGCGGCTGTTGATGTTTCGATGGGATTGTTTCAAATCTTTATTTGGCCCACAGGCTCCTGGAAGTCCAGCCTGCTCTGTTCTGAGCTAAACATAATGCTTTTGTGAACAATTCATGCTTTATCATGTAATAAATTATAACCTTTGGATTAGAAGCGGGGAAATATTATGAAGCTTTTATTATGCTCTTGAGTAATATTATCATTATAGTGATGTATAGGGTTTTTTGTGGAAAATGGAATTTTAAATAAGAATGTGGTAATTTCTATTTTTAGATATCCTGTACAAATGAGAGGTACTACTGTACATCTAATTATTTCTCCATTTTTTTCATTTGAAACAAGGCAAAGCAGTTTTATTTATATAACTGTTTTTTATATAACACTCCATATGCAATGCTAATTTAAAGGAGTTTATAAAGAAAATAGTTAAAGCTAATAATAAAAGGTTAATAAGAAATGAAAAGTAAGAAATAAAAACAGATTGAAGATCTATTAAAGATATTGAAGAACCAAAATAAAAAAATGATTATATTATTTCGTCATTGAGATTTTAGATCATCCAGTGAGACCCATATATTGATCTGAGAATAGTTCAGGGCTTCTGAAAAATCTTCCAGCCACAAAGAAGACAGCTTGCTTCTTGGTCCTTTTAATGGCTAGCTTGTGCAAATTTGAGTCACTTTTTCTTTCCACTCTCCCCTCACACTGACGAAGGTGATAGACAGGACATTCCTGACTTTCACACGTCTCTCACAAGCTCTCAGCTTTCCACAACAACCTCCACTCCCCCTCCTAAAGCTGCACTTTCTCTCTGTCTCTCTTTTTTCTTTTTTTTGGCTACAGACACAGAGAAAAGAACAAAGTCTGGAGAAATTAAAATAGGCAGGTGTTGTGAACCTGGGAGCAATTTGAATGCGTTTGCCTTGGCTGTCCCTTTTTAGATGCAGTCGCAGTGTAGGCTACGTTTTACATCCACTCACGAGGAGGTCTTGCCTTTCAATGCGTTCCAAGCTCAGAAACCTCTAACTTTTAAATGAATACATCAAAAATATTTTTGACCACTAGAGGATATCACAAATTGGCTCAATACAAAGAATACAAACTTTGATGCTGAATAATTTGCAGCTGTTTAGAAAAGGCCTGAATTTTGAATTTATTGTGTGGATAATTTATTAAAAACAGAAGTTCTAGAATGTCATGTCAAATCCTGTTGCCCCTTTTTCACAGTCTCTGAAGTAATTTTGCTGCCTAAAGTGTAGTGTGACCGCACCTTTACTGAGCACAGGGTTCAGGAAGTGAGGTAAGGCTTGAAAGCCACATGGTTGGAGAGATGTTCAGATTTCACTTGCTTAAAAACCACATTGTCATCCTACAGAATATCGTGCACACTATATCGGTCTTAGCTTTTACATGATTTATTAAATGAGTTTCTTTAAAAAACATGATTTTCAATGGCTTTTATTGACTTGGAAATATAGCTTAATCAAGCTTTCAGTTTATAAAAGACTCAGGCACGTTATTGATGAAATAGCATGTTTATTTGCGAGAAGGACCTTTTTGGCCCACTTATTTGTGGTGAGATTCAAGACGAACATTTCTCAGATTATTAAATTACAATGTTAAATCACATCCTCTGTGTTGATAGCGCTGATGTACTGTGCAGTAGAGTGCTTGTATTCTCAGACTAGGTAAACCCCAGCATGCACCACTGTGAGCTCTGATTTCTGCACACATTCTCGCAGAGCACCGTCGCTTTTTAATTAAGTTGACATTTTGCTCTGCTGCTGGGATCAATGCAGGCAGATCATTCCTAATGAGCAATGACCCTGCCTTTCATTCAGTGCTAACAGTGCTAGCTCATAAAGAAATGTTATGATTGTTTGTCTAGGCGCAGCTCGCTGGTTTGGATTTTGTGTGCGCAATACTAAAACGCCACAATTATTACATCAATTTGTCAGGTTTCTTCAGTTTGCTTTGCGCTGGGATATTGCTACCTTTTTTCCCGGCTTTTCTCGGAATGAGGCTTATTAATTTTCACCATTGTCTTAATGCTAAAATACCAGCCGCAATTATGCCCGCGGATGCCTTTGTTTGGCGTCCGACATGGTGCCAACAGGACGCACGCCAGCAGTCTTGAAAGAATCCCATTTTCAAACACTAAAGATGTCTGAATAATTACGCCTTCTTTGTTAATAAAACAAGAGGATATTGACGCCAAATCAGAGTGTTTCGGACCACAATTCCTTTCCGCTGTTAAAGAAATTCATGAGTTGGAAATATGTGCATACTCAATTCCCCAGTACGTCGGGACAGATGAACACTATTTATAGCTCTCTCTCACCTACATTGGCTACTTGCAACGTATTTCATGAGGAGGCTTGTAAAAATAACCACCTTTTTACTGTTTGCATGTGTACATGCGTGTGTCTTGTGAACATGTGCAAACCACTTCCTCTGTTAGTACAGCAGCGCCGGGTTTGCTGACAGACTTGTGTCATGAGAATGAAAGAAAAAAATAGAAAAAGGAAGGGCTACCAAAGGAATGGAAGACCTCTCTTTTTTTTCAGGTCGCTCGTGCATTCTTAAAAATAGCAAACAGAGCGACATGGCACAAATGTTTGCACGCTCACATGAGCTTTCGACACTTTCTGAGGGTTTTAGGAAACAACTCGTCGTTTCTGCCTGAATTGAAGGGATAAGGACTATCTAGAAGGACAGATGATACACAGACGGAGGGATCTTGCGTTAGTCGCTTGATTTTCCAGTCAGGTTCTCCTTTCCGTCTCGTACTGTTCCGTCTGATCTAGATTAGAACAAGACGCTCACTCTACGGAATACCAATTTCTTTTATCCACTTGATGTAATTTTGTGTTTAGGCCTGCAACACCTAATTAAACGAGGCGGAATTTTTACATTACATCAGATAGGAGACTGCAGAGGGTTGGCTTGTCCGCACCTCAGACTACTGAAAAAGCACAGTCTTCGCCCTCGCCACCTTGCATACGAGATAATACACAAGAGTTGATACACAAATAGATGTGTCGAGAGGTCGGGCGACCCACTGACCTCTTATTGAGACTGAATCGATATTTTCTGCAGTTGCCGTTTGTCGCGTTTCTCAGGTGTTGTGCACTGACAAAAGATCATTTATTCTGACAATTGAAAAGCCTCCAACTGTTAAGCTTGATGAATGAGCGGATGACCGTCGCAGTCCGGTTTGACTCGTCTGGTGGCAGGATTCTGTTCGGGTTAGCCTTTACAGTATCTGTTTGGCCAGAGGCTGGTATCAGCCACACACAGGATGCTTTCAGCCCTTATCTGGCCTTTTAGGCTGACTGTTGAGTGCTAGGGCTGACCTTTGACCCCCAACCTTCCCCTCCATAAATTCCTTCCCCTTAACTATAAAGCAGTGGAAAGTTTTTTCAGGGCTGGGCGAAAAGGGGTGGTTTTAACAATGGGCTGTGTGCGCAAACATCATGCATCATTCTTAAGACTGTCTGTCCGTGATAGAAACAGCTTCATCATGTGAACTGAGAACGCTTGGTATTCTCTTTCAAGCATGTATTTAAGGCATTTGTATTAATAAATGCAAATTTAAGTTGCAGATTTGTTTGTCTATGCTCATAATAGCCCCCTCTGCAGGTGAGCTGTCTTCTCTCTCTTTTTCTTTAACCCATTTGCTTCCTGTTGGGTGGTTTGGGGGTCAGCTTATTTTCAGCCTAGAGGGCACTACTGCCTTCAACATGGCCCACATCTATGATTTTCCTTTCTTTCTCTCCTCAAAACCTGACGATTTTCCCCCACAGCTTTCACTGTCATCGCCAGCTCTGATTGCTTTATACAGCAATGCATGGCTCAGACCGCAGACGCTGAAGTTCTTGTTTCCAAACTGCACAAAACTATGTCGGGATCAGCATGTGATGATGATTTTCATCACACTTTATGAATAGAGCGACTCAACCAAATTAGATTCCCCACCATTCTTCACAATCCGCCGTTGCATTAAGAGTGTCTGGAGCGCAGTTGTTTCTGTTTGGATCATTTGCAGTCTCCCACCGCTCTGGGAAACAGGACCCCATGAACGCATTCTGTTTGCTTAGGGTTTTTTTCCCCCCTCCTTCTCTCCCTTCCACCCTAATAACCTCATTCTAAATAATGCGCATTGCCATAAATATTAGATATTTGTACGGTTGCAAGAGGAAAAGGAGATGTCTTGCTCGTGGGTTAAAGAAAAAGCTCAAGGCTATCATTTCGGTTTTTTAACTGCTGAGCCTAAGCAGCAACGGTTAATGTTAAATACCCCAAACAGACCAGTGAATAGAGGCAGTTTGTCTGAGGTTAACCTTTAATCTCCCAAATTAACAAGAAAACACCCCAGCTCCCCTGCTGATTCATAGCGATGTGGGCTTTTTGTTGAGGCAACACTTTGTGTTTCTTAAAGAAATCATTTTTTTCATTATTGTATTGTAAAATATGGCAGATTGTTTAAGCATGACACTTTTTAGCAAGACTATTTAAGCAGCTTAAGGTTTGGCTTTATTTCTTTCTTGCACAGGAATAGTAATTTCTTCAGGTTGCCTAAGGAGGGCTAAATGATTATGCCTGTGTTTTAAATAGAGAAAAAGCCCATGTGCAAGGAAACTGCACTTGAATGCTCTTGACAATGCTGTCGTTAAAATGCACATTGATTAATTAATTAGAATCCGTTATTTGCAAATTGACTGTCTGAGCTGATTATCAAATCCAGCTTCTTTATTAGCGGCGGCGCGATTCCCTAGCGAGAGCGCGTGAGGTCCTGAGCGTGTGTGCGTGAGTATTGATGCTCTAACTGAAGAGCGGTCTCTAGAGGACCAAGGGGGCTCCAGGTGGAGGAATGGCTCCTGTAGCCCTCTTCTGTCTACCTTAATCAGACGGCCGCCCCCCTCCAGCATCTCCGCAGCGCTCTGTAGCAGCTGCCCGGCAACGGGAGGAGAGGAAAACGATAAACTTTGTGGTGAGATTTCTGGTGCATACTGATATTTGAGGAGAACGGAGGGGCCAGAGACTCATTGCTTTAAATTCAGCTCACATTATGAGATGGAATAAACATCAGCCAGTGCGTTTCCATTCACATGGCATTTTCCTAATGATCACGTTATTGATAATGAATCAGATTGAGCTGTAACGTGACATTTAAACTTTCCTCCTCCTTCAGTGTACTGCTTTCAGTTATGTCTGCTTGTTTGCCACTCGTACACTGAATTATTTAGTAACTCCTTATGCGCTGAGGAAAAATTAGTGTAGTAACTATTTTAAATGTTATAATTAATATATAGATTGACTGGAAATTTTGAAGTAGAAATACTGAAGTATGGCTGTAGTGTTCGTTTGGTATCCCTTTATCTTAAAATTGTGTTGCGATAAATGTCGTTACCATTTTATCGCCGAGCCCTAGACTGTATTAGTGTTTTCCTCTAAATCATTTTTACGGTGTACCTGGTCTGAACAAAAGCAACCAATCACAATCGATAACAGTTGAAATGATGGTTGACCCTGCTAAAGCAGATGGATATCAAGGTCCTGGCCAGTGAATGAAAGGCTTCTTTGGCTAGGGTGTGTAGGGCCATTGTGGCCAGTGGCTTTGTCCAGATGGTTCACATACCTTTAGTCATGCTTTGGGTGAGGAATGCACTCCCTTGGGAGAGCTCACAGCCTAGAAACGAGGCAAGCATAAACATCCTTTCTTCCGTGCCCTCCACCCCCCCCAAAATAATCCTGTTTTTGGCACAAGGGGGGTTGGGAACTGAGAAAACACTTTTTTTTTTGAAGGGGGAAAATGTTTGTTGTACTTGTTTTGAAGGTCGGCTTTTTCGTATCTCTCTTTGCTCTGGCCATCTTGAACCATTTTGGGTGACGTGTTATAAAAACGGCTTATAAAGCAAGCGCTCGGAGGGAAAGCCCATGATGGCGATGCAGTCATCTAAGGATACTAATCAGCTTGATAAAACATGTTCTGCCTTGAAATGTAATAATGCAATTGCACAATAAACGTGCAAAACAACAAGCAGCCAATCATCCCGCAGTGATCCGATTCCCTCGTTTTGGTTTATTTTTAAATAAAAAGCTGTTTAATTCAAACTATTATCAAATGCAAAAGCGTGTTTTGGGCGTTCGTGACTAGATTGTCAGACATTTTGTATGAAGACAATTGTTTATTTAAAGTTCTCCCCAGGCGTTGGAACGGAGTTTGGCCTGTCAGCAGCTCGACAGAGTGTTCTTGCTTCGCAAACTTTGCTTTGTTGGGCATTTATAAAACCGGGTAAACAAAAACCTTTCCAACATGTTTTGAAGAGGACGTGTTTGCTTGAGCGCAGTGTGTTTTCTTGAGGTTTTAAGATTCGAGCCAGGGGAAAGAAGTTCTAAATAAAAGACAGAAGAAATGTATTTAGACAAAACAAGAATGAAATGACTTGGTTTACAGGAAAAGGATTCTGCTGTTGATGAAAGCTTAAAAGACAGACAAATCTAATCCTGTAACGTCTGGCTCATAATTACGATTTAACTTGAATCGCATTTGTCTCCTAACTAATGAAATGCAGTAAATTAGTTTTATTGTACACTTTAGATTTAAAGTGATCATACTTGAGACGCTTAAAATAATCGTTCCCCGTGACTGCCTCGCCACTTAATGTGTATCATTTCTCATCAGAAGAGCCATTCTCTAATGGCTCCCCTTCTGTCCACAGGACGTTTTTGCACCCCATAGTCGCTTTCCCATTTCAAACCCTTGAACCCCCTCCTGTGCTTTATGAGGGAGTATGTCCAAACTCGTCCTCTTCTCCAGGTCCAGCCGTGTTCCTGCATCTGTCGCCACGTATCCCAGCTTCAATCGCTCTTTCAGTAGGAAGGCTCTCTAACAGCTCAGTATCAGACTTTCATTAATCAAAGACACTTCCAGTGTCCTATTACAGAAACACAACTACTCGCCCTGTCTGGAACCGACAGCTCACCAATTCATCTTCCGGGGGAAAAAAGCCGCCCGGTGCCTACCTGTTCAACTGAGCTGTTAAACCCACAGGAAGACCCTTTGAAATTGTTTTCTCTAGGTCAAGCAAACAACGAAAAAGGCAAATTGCTTGTCTCGAGTAACACAAGGGGGATTTCTTTTGGTGAGGGATGGTGGAGACGTTTGTTAAAATGCTGATTTAAATGCGTCAGTCGGTGGACTTTAAAACAACATCACTTGCGTGAAAAGTGCCATTTGACCCTCAAGCCCCTAGAGAGTGCATGGAGGTCTGAATAGCAGCAATACTAACCTGTTGAGCATCCTGATAGAGAATGCAGGACTAATCATGTGTGTTCCCTGCTGAAAACATATCTGCCTTATGTGTTGCTTTTTTATGTGTTTACTTATTTATTTATATTCCTAAATGCATAGTTTATGTTTGTGACCCAGGACTACAAAACCAGTATTAAAAGTAGCAAAAGTTGACACTTGTGGCTGGTCAGGTCCAGGCTCACATTTTATCTTATTTAAATGATTTGTCATTTGTTTTAATTAATTATTAAATTAATTCAAATGACTTAAGTTTTATTTCAGTAATAATGTCATTTCTGTATAACTTCAGAATGATGCAGTCTGTGTACTGTACATGCAGCTTTTCCATATATTAGTGAAAATATTAATGTTGATTAATCACATCCAAATTGAAACGTTTTGCTTAATTTTGCACTGTGTATTTATTCTTATATAGTTTATATATTAAGTAGCCTAAATTTTTCTATAATATAAAAATATATGTATATATGTAAAATACACAATATGCTGCTTCAAATGCAGTATGCTGTAGTATGTACAGTTGGTAACAGGCTTGATCGTCTATGTGCATCATTTTGGGAATTGGAATTTTATACCATAATTTTCTGAAATAGATGTTTTTAGCTCAAGGCGTACATTTTGAAGCCAGATAATAATGCATATGTGGTGTCGTACAGTTGATGAGATGATAGATGCAGCAATATATTTAGGAAAGCTCACAAGATTCCTCCAAAATCTCATTTTGTCTGTCATGTTGGAGATATATCGTGGCATACATATCCAGGGGAACTGCTTATTTCAAGATTTCGCCTCTGGGGATCAATTGAAACTTTCAGATGATATAGCCTGGTTTAGAGTAATGGGTCTTCAGTTCTTTTATATCATATCAAAGACAAAAAAAAGTTTCAGAAACGTAATTTTTAAGTGCCCCAGCTATCCCCAGTCCTACTTTCATTTCAGATCCATTTAATATCCAATTATTACACATCTCTTTTTTTTTTTTTTTTAATGGCGCACCCTGCAGTTGTTCTATGAAGAACACTTTGTCTACATGATGAGGTTCTTCTGAGGACCTTTTATATGCAGACAGCATGACTTGTTTATTCTATACATTATGGCAATGGAGTGTGTTAGTGGGGCGTGAATCAGAATGAGCTCGTGAGTACTCCCGCAGAGACTGGCTGCTGTTGATGGGCATAATGAGGAGAAACATGGCCCGCAGAAAGCTCCATCCCGCCGCATACTGGATGGCAAATGAAGACATATTGAGGCATGGGGGATTCTAACGCTCGCCGCTGGGCTATTAATTACTCTTTTGTTGCATGCATCTGTTGAAAGACATGACACCTTACTGAGGACGGAGTGTTTGATGAAGCCGAGCAGCCACTACAGCGCTCACCACTCCTCAATGCATTATTCATGGTCTTCAGATTCGTGGAACAGATGACGCCGCCGCTTTCACGAATTATACAGCTAAATCACGTGAACAAGAGTTTATTGCTCATGCGCAGAGATTAGCGATTTTCCCTTAGTGAAATGAGAGAGATTTATTTGGAACACTATTGTTCAAAATATTTTGGTGGAAAAAAAACCATTAATATTTAAAATATTTTTTTAACTACTAGCTTTTTTCCCTTGTTTTAAGGGTAAAGCTTACTATATTTGGAGGTTTGTTTGTTTTAATCTAATCAGATGTATTTGTGGTTAAAATAAAGCTTCTCGAGTAAATGTCTTTATACATCTAGTTTAGATACGTCTGCTGGAAAACAAGACCCCGTACTGATTAAGAAAATAATATTCGCAATGTTTACGGATCGCTCTGCGCGGCTATGAAAGTGATGTAACATGGCAGGTGGAGGAGCACATTAAAAGACCTCAGAAAGGCTTATGTGTGTTTTCTGTGTACCTGCATCCAGCCACTCAGAGCGTGCTGTTATTGTGCCCCTGCTGAGATGTGAAGGATAAAAGAGAGAGAAAGACAGAATGATGTGTCTGCTAGACCACTCTCTCTATTTCCATCCTTCTCGCTCCCTCTTTCTTTCTCACCAAGCACCCAGCTCAGGAGTGACAAGTCCTCCCAGGCATTCATGCTGCTGATAGTTATTAGTTTTGTACAGAAGTCTGTTTTGATTTCCCCTCACAATGAGAGGCAGCGCGCGACTGGGTCATGGGAGCCGTATTGATTTCTCTTTACGCTCTCATTCCAGAGCTAAGGCTCCTTCACCCTACTTTCTTCGTTTTCTAGACAGCGGGCGGTCAGTAATGAGGCCTTGGTTGGACCTGAATCACACAGCCATTGCTCCCTCCAACCTCTTCAGTCCCAATCTATGACTTCTTCTGTAAATAAGCATCAGTGGAGGTGTTTGCCCCTTGGCACTGATCCGAGACCCATCTGATAGCTTATCTGGCAGTGCTTAAGCTTTGTTTCAGTCAGTATGGAAACTATTCTGAGTTCAGCAAAATGTATAGCGTTACATATTGCTGAATAGACTTTATAGAGGATGCACAGCAAAATGTGTTCCAACAAGTAATGCCGTCTTTAATATCTCTCTTAACCCTTTTGCTTGAATTAATTAGTTGATTGTATAACTAGCTATAATTTTTGCTTAATACTCTTAATTATTTTAGCTCGAGACCTAATGAAAAAATAAATAAATCAGAAGGAAATTGATGTTATACAGAACAATTTTTATAATTTGTAATTAATTGTTTGTAAATAAAAATCTGTATATACATACATGCATACACACACACACATATATATAATGTATGTGTTTGTGAGTGTGTGTGTGTGTTATTTTTATATATGAATGTGTAAAATATATATATATATATATATATATATATATATTAGGGGTGTAATGATACGTCGTATCAAATTTAACCGTACGGTACGAGGCTTACGGTTTGGTACGCATACGAACCAAATGATTCAGGAAAAAAAAGAAAGAAAGAGAATAAACTGTAAAATATAATGTTTTCAGTGCTACGCTTAACAAGGCAGCGCAAACGAC
>JAUCMU010000046.1:6179081-6203788 GCA_032275025.1 Enteromius treurensis | reverse complement strand
AGAAACCCCAGAAGTTATGTGAAGTATAGCTCCATTGTTGTTCAAAGTAAAAGAAAAGGGGGAAAAAACAAGGTCATATTATGTTAGTTTTAATAAATAAAAATGTGGGGAAAAAAAGAACTTCTCTTTTTTTATTGTATTTTTGCTGTATCGAAAACATACCGAACCGTGACACTACTGTATCGTATCGAACCGAATCGTGATTTTTGTGAACCGTTACACCCCTAAAATATATATAGTATGTATATATATATGTATATGTATATTATTTTATATACTTAATATTTTAATGTTTTTAAACACTTAGAACATTAGGATTTTTAGCTTTGCACTAGGGTAATATTTTGGTCCTCACTCAAGCAACCTTGCTGTTATGGACCAGTTTGCCAGAATTGTAATTGTCAGAGCAAGAGAGCTGTCAGGAGTTCTCAAGTGTTTTAGTGTTAGTGAGTTGGTTCTTGCTATGCGGCCAAAATGTGCCTCACATTTTTCTAATGCAGTTTGCAGAGCACCATGCGCTTCATAACTGCACTCAGCTGAGCTTCACACACTGGCCTATTCTGTAAAAAAAAAAACAGCGCTGAGGCGACACAAACCACCAGACGGGGTGACACAAAATCTGTATGAGAGCCATTATCAATGTCCCGCATACTGCGGAAATCTAATACGGCACACATTCTTGACATTGCCGTGTTTTGTGTGCTTCCATTCTATTCCGTCTGACCCTTTCTCAGCGTCTCTCTTTCAATATCTCAGTATGTCTTCACGCCTTTATTTCCTCCCCTCCTCTTCTTCTTCTGTCTTCCTCTGCATGCGAGCTGTTGATGGCACTTTCTCGGTGAGAGGCTGGTTTGTGGGTGAGTAACAGGGACGGTGACTCTGCACGTAGCAGGGCTCGGATGCCGCTCGGCCGTGCCAGACGGGAGGCTTGTTTACCGCAGGCGAAGGGATGCTACAGCCTGGCTATTTCAGACCACTGCTGTTCTCGAGCAGGGCAGAGCGGGGGGGGCATGACTGTGCAGATACCACCTCTTTGGCAGGGTACGTGCGCGTGTGGGCTTTGCGAACACCTGAAACTCCCTCCGCGGCTCCCCGGGCGAGGCACGGGGGCGGTATCACGACACCGCAGGGTGGAGGTGTTTACGCAGTCTCATGTTTCTGAGGTCAAGCTCAGTCGAAGTGCCCTGTCTGGACAGCGCAAGCAACCAAAATAAAAGCATAAATCAAACCAAAATGAAATCTATAACTCCATGGACCACCAGCGAGCCCCCACCTGTCACTGTCCGCAGATCGCATTCCGCCTCAAGTCGTTGCGTAACGCTCCGAAAGCAGCAGCTAGAGCTCAAATCATCTCAACGAGTGGCCTGTGCAAGCCTTTAATGTCTTTCTTGTGCCCGTGCCCAGACAACCAAACATGTCTGTTTACAAAGACCATCATAGCAGGTGGCGATAATGATGATATGAGTTGAGGTTAAGGCTTTTTTTTTTTATGCTAGTGATAATACGTCTGTGCTCCGCTTCACAGGCTGTTCCTCTTAAATTTTAGCATCTTGTTTTTGCACATTCCGCCTTGTACAAGTTGTTATTTTTATTTTACTTTATTAATGTAACAGGTGCCAGCTTGTTAGAACAGGAAGAAATGTATTTCTCCCGGAGCATGGCAGATATAAACTGGAACACACAAGAGGGTACAAGTATTTGATGTCATCTGAACAGGGAATAAATTATACAAGACACACTGGAATGTTTCTTGCCTGCTTCTGTCTTCTTTTTCAAAAAGAGAAGACCTAAAGTTAGACATCCTTGAGGTTTCTGCCACTTGATTGAAGGTGATGCCCATGAATAATGCATGGCGGAGGGAACTCTCGTCTGGGGCTTTTTATAGAGCCACGACGCGCTTGTGTGCGCTAGCCTCACAGATCTGAAGATCAACGAATGGCAACGGAGGAAAACAAGAACATAACAAACTGCTAAGGAATGTTGAGAAATGAAAGAATTGCTATATTCAGAGATAGAAAGAGGCTGGCGTCGTGATAAAAGGAGAAGAAAAAGAGGATTTGGGAGCTCGCGCTGCCATTTAACCTCACTCTGCCAGGCTTAAAGATGTCAGTTAACCCAGCGCTTTTCTTGTTTTCTCCTTTCCACACTCACTCGCTCTCTCTCTCTCTCCTTTTCTCCGTTCTCATTTTTACCAAGAAGCGCAAACCCTTGATTAGCCGGCACAGCTATTATTGTAAGTGTCACAGGCTTTCAAATCACCGAGCTAATCACTGAACACAGACCTGATATATTTGCAAACATGAGTGTCCTCAAAAAAAAAAAGACCCCTCCTTTTGTCGCTATCAATAACCTTAAACGTCACGGTATCCCTTTTATTGGCAAATGCACCGGTCATAGCACTCTAGTTTGTGTCATTAGGTTAATGACAGAGGCTGTCTCGTAATGGCTGCCGGTGAATGAGGCATTAGGTGCGAATCCTTTCCCCTGAGCTGCTGTTGAGGGTGCCGGTATAAATTGTGGATTAGAACGGGGGGAATGTGTCTCTTTTTCCCAGGTAGCGCAATTAGGAGCGCCGGCTTAAGCCCGCTTCCTGACAGAGCTCTTGTGTGTGGCTAATGCGCCACAGTTCTGCCTGTTGACTCCACAGAAAAGAGGCTTCGAAAGGATAATGAAAGGAGTGCTGTGTCGTTCCCCCGGACAACATAATTGAGCTTTGTTCAACGCCCCAGTCTCCCAATACACCTTCACTGTCTTGTTTTTGAAGAGACCCCCCTCCCTTCTGATAGAAGAGACTGGAATACATGCTGCTTATTTAACCTAGCCTCCACGGTGTGGTTCAGCCACCCAGCGTGGGATGTTCGCTGAAAAACAAGATTGATCCACAAAACAAGGCAGGGATTTATTGATGACATCGGCCGAAAAAAAAAAAAGAATGTTTAGGACGTCTTTGGTAATTTTGTGCAACAGGGCTATGGTTGTTTCTTTTAAATACAGCAGCTCTGTTTCGAAACCTAGTGAGCTGTCTTGCTATCTACGGCCTACTTACTAAAGGCAAGTACCACCTTAGCTGGCATACTGAATGAACTGCAACCTCATAAGCAATTTATTTTCAAATGCTACACTAATGATTTTCTAACAAGCAAATAAGGCCATGTTTGTGTAAGTGTGTTTGTGTAAGAAAAACATCTATATTTAAAATGCTATGAAGACTTTTCTCTCACTTCCACTATCTGTCTGCACAGAAGCTATTCCAGCGGTTGACGTATGCGTCTCACACACATCAGTGAGATGTGCTAGTCTTGAGACATTTTTTTATTTTTTTTTTAAATGGCAAAGGAAGCAAAGTTTCTTTATTTTACCAGTCTCTTCTTGGTCTAAAGATCTTTAACCTCCTACATTTTTCTCTACAAATCCCCTTTTTTTGCTTTTAACATGACCAGACTTTGTTTTTGCTGTCTCTACTCCACGCTTCTGTGTTCTTCACGTCTCACCGGCGCACACATGATGCGAACATCCTACATCCACCCGGAAAGGCCTGCACATTTGACAGTGAGCAGAAGTGAGAAAAAAAGTTTTGGGAGCCGTGTGAAGCCAGTTTTTATTATTGATGCGCACGCTTTTTGAGTACTTTGGACAGTTGAACGCAAACGCTTACCTGCTCCCATTCTAAACGTTGCGAACGGCGAAATAATTTTTTATATTAATACGATTCGATTTGTCTGAAAGAAAAAAAGTCATACCTAGAATGCTTTTAGGGTGTGTAAAACATAGGCTAATTTTCATTTTTGGGTGAACTAACTAGGGATGCTCATTTCGGTTAATTCTCGTAACCGACAACCAGCGCTCGTTAACCGATTATTAACCGTTAACTGACAACATTGTTTTAAATGAGAAATTAATTCAATTTGAAAGGATAAGCGCTTGTGGCCCATTAAAAATAGTAATATTTGTTTTCTGCGGATCCATTGTACACCCGCAAAAACTAGCAAACAACAGAAGACGAAGAAAACGAAAGAAAAAAAAAAGATTGCAACGGTGATCCAATTAATATCAACGATGGCAACGTCTACAAAAATAAGTCTTACCAGTTTCTGACATGACAGGAGTCCAATCGAGGCGCAAGTTCTTTCATCAAACCTTCATTAACCGACAGCAGCTTTGAACGCGGTTGCGAGTCCTGAACATTTCCCGGTGAGTTCCGTTACAGAACCTTGTTGTCACTCCCTGTATTAGGACTCAACAACTATATTCTGCTGCTGTGTGAATGGGGCCAATAAAACACAAATTTATATAGACTATGAGTAGGTAAAATACTGAAATAAATAAATAAATAAAATGACCTTTTAAATCGTTTAACTGATTGTATTAATCGGTCAAAATTCAAATCGGTCAGTTAACGGTTAACCGGTTCAAATGAGCATCCCTAGAACTAACCCTTTAATAGACATAGCATTCATAAACAAGTATTGTGAAAAATAGTCCATAATCTGTTGACTGAACGATTTTCTTTACCATTGTTTTTTTTTTGTTTAATCATATTACTTACTAATTATTAAAGCAGTTCTAAATATTTAGATTAGAACAACTTTGCTAACTCGTGATATTTATTTAGTTATTCTTCAGTATTAAATAAGTTTATAGACATTAAATACATTTAATAGTAAATAAATATACAATATTTAGATTAATTTGCTTTGCATTTGTTGGAATGTCCTGTGCATGTAGGGTTTGTTTGTTTATTTATTTAAATGTTTTAGTTTTTTTGTTGGTTTTTCGTTTTGGTATTAAATGAGTTATAAATATTTAGAATCATTTATTTTGCTTTGCCCTGTTGGATTTCCAAGACTGGGTTATGTGGTCGCATTTATAGTTGTCCTGTAAGCTTCCCAAGGGCAAAATCTGTTTGTTCCGGTACGAATCCATGCAAACTGGAATTTTGTGTGATGGTACAAACACTATTTAAAAATGCACATTTTTTGCTTGCAATATTCGCCAAAAATGATGCTATATTTTTAAGCAGCGTAATCATGCTAAATACCTTTACTAAGAGCCTTCGCTTTAGGGGAGCGTCCTCATAATGCCTGTGTAGGCTGCTCGCTAGGTTTTGGAACAGAGCCGTATTCTTGGCCGCTATTTGGAAACGGCTTGTTAAAGGTTTGATTGCCTGCCATATTCTTCTCATGTTGTAAATGTTGTCTATCCTTATCTGTCGAGCTGTAGGTGAAGTCAGTGTGTGGATAGTGAGGAATAAAGCCCTTTCTGGATCATAATAAAGTCAGCCACCGTCGGCTCTCAACACTGTCTCGCTTTCTCTGTCTGTGTCTCTCTTCAGCCGCTACTCATCTATGCTTAGCACGAGTTTGCAGTATGTGTGAGTGTGGCTGGAATTCATATGAATGTCTCGCCGCAGGGAGAGAGGGCCGAGTCATTGATATGTACAGGAGGACTCCTGATAAACAGCCCGCGCCGCTGAGAATTACGCAGCCATTTGATACATTCCGATCATGAAAAAAAGGCAGAGAAAAAAGATCTTGAAACAAAGGATAGACATAAAGACAGGGTTGGTAAACAGTGAGAGAGACTGGCAGTACTATGTAATTTTCTGTCAGTCAAAATAATATATTCAAGCACAATTGTATCTTATAGAGCGTAACCACATTGTGTGTGAGAGAAAGAGATAAAGAGAGCGAGGGAGAAGTGGCGCACGGCTCATAAACGCAGTAATGGCTTTTCATGGATGCAGTTGCAGGGGTTAAGGGTGGGCTTATCTCGAACAGCTGAAATTTGGTTGGTTTTTGTTGTTGATGCTGTCGTTCTGTTTTTTTGTTTTTTCGCCATCTGATTCGCCATTGTCTGCCTCGTTCATTCTTAATGGACTGGAAAAGACTGGGGAAAAGACATGCTGGTAGTCTCACTGAAGATTGCTAAAATAAAGCAGATATACCGCAAACAGTCAGTTTAGGGATGTCTCATCCCTCAGAAGCGAGACCGAACCGGTTTTGTGTTTTTTCTGTCATGTTTGTCTTCTAGTATTCATTCTTATATTGATCTTTGTGAAGAAAACAACTAATTTCTGTTTAAAAAAAATATATCTTGATTAATCGTACAGACCCCCAATATGGTATATTCGATTTAAAAAAATAATAATAATTCTACATTTAAAAAATGGTTTACATTTAAATAAACAGGTTGAAATTAGCAAGTGTGGTTTTAGACTCGCTATGTTTTGCTCTCATTGTTGAGCATGAGACATTATGTTGTTCCATTCTTCTGTTTTCTATTTGTACATTGTAATAATTAAACACTTTGTAGCCGAGGTCAGTCAACTGTCCTTTACTATAAAGAGGATCTTTTGAAAAGTCAATTAACATTAATCATCATTATGGTAATGTTGTGGCAGTGTGGTGTCAACACCTCACTGAAATCTCTATTAAGCTCAAGTGCAGCTTTGGATTGACAGATTGGCCCCCACCCCACTCTCTCTTTTTCTCTCTTGTGCATTGTTGGCCCCCTTTGACAAATACCTTAATCTGAGTGCGCACATGGGCCGGCATGCCTTTTAGGGTTGGAGTGGGACCTTCTAAAAGCAGATGAATGAGGGGCATGGTTGGCTGCACGGAACAGCTTCTCTGTTCCCAGGAACAGCCTTCCACTCTCCCGTGATTTTTTTTTTTATTATTTTGCATTCTCATTTCTAGCCTCTCCCGCTGCTAGTGTCACATGCCCCTCCGCCACAGTTGTTAAGCACGCTGCTCTTAAACCTGGTGCTCCAACCTGTTTCATCAGGGCAGGGCCAGACAGATGAAAGGCTCTAGGATGCAAAGAACAGCATAGAGGACAGTAGACGGCAGACAGTAGAGCATAGTTTATTGTCATGAGAGACATGAGCATTTAGCATTGAACCAGCTCCTTCAGTTAAATATAGTTCAAATTTTTCTTTTTTCTTTTTTAGAATTTATTTATATATTTTTTTCTAAAGGAGTTTGAATTGCAACTTTTACCAATTCATCCATCAACTAGTTGAGGTCAACTTATTATTTTTTTCCGAATGTAAGTCTTGATATAGTGCTGTCACTATCAGAATTTTAGAACATGGTTATTGTGGCCAACATACAGTAATCCAAAAGTGCCCATGGGTATTCAAGAAATGAAAGTAGGGAATCAGAGATAAATAGTTTTTAACCATAACCACAAAAGTGCACTAATGAACTCTTACTGCGGTCTTTTTTGCAGAATCCACTGGTGAGCTAACTTTTCACACTTTTTATCATCTCCACGGACATTAATTTGATCTACAGTAGTAGGTACACTGTGTTTGTCATATTTTTATTATTATTTTGACGGGTGGATCAAGCATTAAGGTGCTATATTGACACCTGGTTTGCGCTTTACGTGCGCTTTAGGTATTAAGATAAAAAGCCGTACGAATTCAGATGGACATATTTGGAAGTTGTTGTGCATTTCATGCTGATTTTAAATGCTGTCTAATTACAGTAGTCTTTCCCTATCTATATGACTTCAACACAAAAGATATTTCAAGAAATGTCAAGGGGCCATATAATGTATGCCAATTATCTTACCAAAGCTGTTTAACTACAAACACGCTTAAATATTTATGTATTGTATCGATATTTATATTCTTATATCAATATATTTGGTGTTTCACCAAAAAAAAGCCAATCATACGGCCTCAGTACATGATGACAGAATCTTGTTTTTCAAGTGAACTATCCTTTAAAGGCTGATCGGTCAGGTAGTCATTTCATGAATCCAACCAGTCATTGTTGAAAATCTGTAATTTTACCTACACGCATGCCGTTTATACCTAGTGTTTTCAGGGTTTCCGGCCTGCTGGGCCACACTGACAGGGAAACTCCTAGCTATGATGTACTGCCTGGGGTCCACTCAGGAGTGAGAAAGTTCAGGTTTATATGGGCCGGGCTCTAACAGCTCAATAACACAGGACCGTAATCTACTCGGGTTTCAAACACAGGGCTGATTTACGAGCCAGCACGCCACTCCGGCATTGAAATGAGGTGTTCAGCATATGTTTTGTTGACATAAATTTCAAATTTATTGCCGTTGTCAAAACTGACTGTTAGACAAAGTCGCTTATTAACTGAGTAAATGGCTTGAGAGTTTTATGCCTGCTTCCTTAATGACTACAGTCAGTCTGTTTCAGGCACTCAGAGTGCCACCCCTCCCCTTTCTCTTCTGCTTTCACACACACACACACACCATCTACAGTTTCTGTGGCAAAGCCAGAGCACAGCTGGTTGGAAAGGCCTGAGGGGAAAAGGAACTGGCATAGTTCACACATACGAGGTGTGTGTGTGTCTTGAAGAGGTGGGGTGCGGGGGCATATATGTCCCATAAAATCTACTGAGGCTTTACTTCTGGTTGTCCAGAAAATAGAAGTTGTCGTAATTGCAAGGGCAGGTGACTTTACCTTTACGATAGGACTGCTGCCTCACTTCACGCTGGAAGCAGGTTTGAGCATGTCATATCCAGGGTCGCCCTGAAAAAATGAAGCACAGATTAAACTAATTACCTTCCTCAGATTTTAGGCAAACCGTGGTATTGCATGTAAACGTCTGACTGCTTTTTTTTTTTATCTTTTAGCTACATATCAAGTTAAGCTTAATGAAAATGAGAAATAATGTCTTAGTGGTATTCTTTCATTGTAGCTGACAGTCTGCTGCCAACCCTAATTCACAGTGACATTTGTTAAGGTAGTAAAAGTTTTGGTGATTGCACAAGTCTCTTATTCTAATGTACTTTACATAGTGAAAGTCCTTCCTGCCTCAAGTAGCCAGTCTGCTTTCTATCAGCTCTCCCCGCAGGGCCCGGAGGGTCACTCCGACAGTATGCGCTCTCTGTCAGTCTCTAATCAGTGGAAGCGCGTTCTCCTCAGACCTCAGGAGAGGGACAATGGCTAGATTGAAGGCACACAAAGGCCTTTGAGTGTTCCCCCTACAGTATCTCTGTATTGTGCCGCATTAGCCCAGATCCCAAAGGTGCACAGACCCCTGGCTTTTCCCAGCTCCCCCTTGCGCGCTCACTCGCCCGCCCGTCTTTTGAAGTGCCCTTTATCCTGGAAGGCGTTTACAGGCCTTTTTAATTACTTGCAGCTTGCCAAAGGGCTTTGCTGCTTCATTCTTCTCTTTGTTTGTTGGGTCTCCACAATCCCCATCTAGAAGACAGCCATCAGGATTTTGGATGCGTTGCAAGTTTTCGCTCACCCCCCCCTCTTTTGTTTATTTTCTGAAGTCTCCCTTTTGTGATTGTCAACCCTCCAATGGTTTTCCATTGCTGTTTTATTTTTTTATTTTTCCTTTCTTCTATGTCGCTGAGGTTAAACCACACTTCCTTAATTCATAATTCTTGCCACTATTTCCATGTTCTGCCAACTCTTGTTAATGAGAACAGAGAATAAAAGCTTAAATCATTACAACCCAGCATGTGACGCTGATTCTCAACTTCAAACAAAACGAGGGGTTTTTGATAAAAAACTGTTTTTGGTTAGTGCGTCTTTATAGAAGAATCAACCAAAGAATCGATTGAACCAAACGGCTTATGGAGTTCACTAACATGAGAATGACACAGTTTAAAGAAACAAAAACCTGCCTTGTGCAGCCCCCATTATCTATGTTGTATGAATAGAAAGCCAAGAAAGTACACGTCTTTGTTCCTCATTAAAGATGTATACATTTGGCTCTAAAGTGCAAACAATGAGCTAATTACTACTCTGGAAACAATTACCAAATGCTGTAAGTATGCTAATAAAAACCAATTCAGTTCAGTGTTCTTGCGGCATTCTTACAAACCTTGTACTTTGAGCAACCCGCCGCTCCACCGCAACCCATAAAACCATTTACCTGGCGTGACTTTCATATTCTGAACGAGTGGCAGTGACCAGCCTGAGTTTGTTCATTTGCTTGCATTGACTTTCTATTGTGTCTACTTGCATATAAGCAATCGGATGCGACGCATCTGAGGATTAGTGCGCTGAAAAGATGCAGATGCTCGAGATCTTTTGTTTTCAAGCCTGAGAAAGTCACACATGTGCATTCACTAGTTGATTTGAATCCACACGTGGGTAAGGGCCAAAGCAGAATGCTAATGAAAGAACTGGTTAATACACTTAAACATAGCCTTTCTGCACCGGGTTTCAAGCTTAATCCAAGGGACAGTGAAACAAAAGGAGATCTTTGTCTCTTCCTGTACTCAGTGGGGCACCATGTGGCAGTCCAGACTCACTTGGTGCCCTAGGCGAGATAAGACATGACCAAAGACAAAAACACTTTTTGAATAACTTAGCGGTTGTTGTTTATTTTATTTATTTTAGTAGTTGCAAGCAACATGGGTGTGATTTTTAAACCTTGATCGGACTGAGGTTTGTGCAGAATTTGTGCAGCTGCTTTGAAAGTCCACTTGACACATGCTTTTGTGCGACTCCATTCAGGGTTAATCTTTCCCCGATACTCAGAGATGTTATGATTTAAGAAAACAAATGTTTCATTTTTAGCCTCATGGTTCAACCGTTAAAGTCACTCTTATCTGGCGACTCGTGGCCATCTATATGTTCCTGTATAGATAAAGGGCTCCTTCATCTCCGCTTGGGGAACTGAATGAGTGAACAATAGGATTTTGTAACCGAATGTGCCATTGATCATTTTTGGTTTTAAGAGATTTCATGACATTCAAGCTTAAATATACACATGTTTGTCTATAAATATGGCAATAATTAGCTAAAGTGACAGGGAGATGTGCAAGTTTAGCTTCAAGTGGTTGCAAACAGTGGTTTCTTCCTCTCTAAAGAAGATGAACAAAGGTTTTACAGACCTGACTTTAGCATTTCCCCAAAACAAGGGCTCTGGTCTTATTACACTTCATCTTGTTATCTGGTGTAAGAGGAGTTTTAGGACTTGTGTGGTGGGAAGTAAAATTATGCTGTTCTGTCTTTGCCATTTAGCACGCTAATCGAATCTCATAGTATACCCAGGTGCTTTCCTGGTTTTCGTGCGAGTGACATAAACGGTGTTGGCTGATGTTATTTTGTCCTGTTTCTCCCCACAGGAAGCTGCACAGCGGAATGAAGACCTACGGATGCGAGCTTTGTGGAAAACGCTTCCTAGACAGTCTGCGCCTAAGGATGCACTTGCTGTCTCACTCAGGTAACGTCACTAATAAGGATGCTTGTTTTTAAGGGTTGTGTGAAATTCTGAATTGTCACTTTCAGTTCATGCATTTGAAAGTTGAATTGAAATGACAGGAAGAAGAATTGCGATCAACAGATCTTTTAAATTAATTTTAAAGTTTAATTTGACATCATTGTAAAAAATCAATAATTACAAATTATAATAATTTTGACCCAAGTTTGAGCTCATTCCTTTTATAAAAAACATTTTTGATACAATTATCATTTCTCAACTTTTTTGATCAAAAAAACCGAAAACACAATAATATTGTGAAACATTATTGCAATTTTAAATGATTAAAAGTTTAGCATTTTAACATGTTCTAAAATGTTATTTATTCCTGTGATTGTAAATGGATCTTTTGCATCATTACTCCACTCTTTAGTGTGACATGATCCTTCAAAATTCATTCTGAAAAATAACATTACTTAAAAACAATCTTACTGCCCCCAAACTTTTGAGCAGTAGTATATTTTTATCCGTCATACGTCGAATCCTTGAATATTTACATTTGTCTTCAGTTAATTTAGGAGGTTGTATGTGTTGGGTTTTTTTTTCTTTCCCTGGAGTGAAGAGTCTTTTTCTTTTAATAGAAAAGTGCTCTCTTCGTGGTCTGTAGTGAATCAGGTTTATATAGAGTCTATAAAAGCAGTGGGACTCCAGGTTTCCAGCCCAGGCCAACAGGAATCTCCCTTCCCCTCCCTCTGCGATTGCCAAATTCACAGGCCAGAGAAGCCAAAGTCCTTACCGCACAGCAGATATGCACAATGGTCAAATTTTGTAGAATTGTTTGCCCTCCTATCGAGCGCACTCTGGTTTATGATAATTAAAGAGCGAGTGCTGTGCCGAGGTAATTGATTCCACAGTAATTAGGGGTTTAGATTAGATTAGATTAGTTAAAAAAACCCTCACAGATTACACCACTAAACCTTTTTCCAACTTTCCGCCTCGCACCGGTGGATTATTTCAATGTCAATATCTTCATATAGTGAGATGAGATTGACTTTTAGCAGGTACGTTTAAAAACATGTGGAGTGGAGAGATGAGTGACATCTCACGCTGGGCCGCCCAATTCAATTCATGCACAACTCAGCATGGCAGATGCTGCTCTAAGGAAATATCTAATGTTTATTTTAGAGGCTGTTCAAATCCCAAGATGCATGTTCAATAACAGACTCTGTGGAGATATTGTAGTACTCGTGCGCTCATAATGGCAGCCCACGGCGCATGTACTGCACGGTGACATTTATGAGAGCTGTTTTGCAATGAGACAAAGAGGCCGAGTCTGAACTCTCGATGAATACCTCTGTTTGGTATTCCGCACTGACCCGCAGAGACGCCTGTACTCGTGCGAAAGTATGTTCCGTGTCATTATAGTAATCCAGAAATCCTTATGGGAGACTGGCTTGTGCGGTTTGGATAATATGACTGCGGATAATCCTGCGCTCAGAAGCTGGGTTGCATGAGACTGTGGGCTAGAGAACGCTTCAGAAAGGCCTTTGTAAAGCCACTGACTTGCTCGGTGACTCTCCAAACAGAAGGACTGTGTGCCATTTGATGTGTTGTTAGTGTTTGCGGGGCCTCACACTTCACCCTCTCTGGATTACTGCGGGAGTTTACTGTAGTCCGAATGTCGGCCCCTGCAGCTCAAGTGTCCTCAGCTTTAAACATAGTCTCAAATCACAATGTTGTTTTTTGAACTTAAACCTCGTGATTTTTTCTTGTCCTGTTCTGCTTCATCTCCCTTATCTTTTTCTGCTGCTTCCTCTGTTGCTGCTTGTTCACCTGTTGCTTTTTCTTCCGTTGCTTCTTATGCTGCTGCTTTCCTATTCTTCTGCCGTTTTCGTTGTTTTTCTGCTTTTTCATCTTCCTCTGCTACTGCTTTAACTCTTTCCTCTGCTCTTCATCTTCCTCCTTGTTTTGCTGCGGCTGCTTCTTGATCTGTTGCTTTTTTATCTATTGATTCTTCCTTCGCTGCTGCTTCTGCTTTTTCATCTATTGCTGCTTCCGTTGCTCCTGTTTCCATTTCCTCTGCTGTTTTGTCTTCCTCTTCTTTTGCTGCTGCTTCCTTCCTCTGTTGCTTCTTTTTCCTCTGCTACTGCTTTTACTCTTGCCCTCTATTGCTTCTACCTTTGCTGTTGCTTCTGGCTCATCTGCAGTGTTGTGCAAGTTGCTTCAAAACTGTAACATATTATATATAACTTGTTACTGCTATTTAAAAGTAATGCCTTGCATTACAATATTACTGATTCAAAATTGTAATGCGTTACATGACTCCTGTATTACTTTTGAGTTACTTTCACTAAAATACAGAGAGCATGCCGTCATCATCATCTGTTGCTGCTTCAGGTGCTGTTGCTTCTTCCTCTGCTGCTGCTTTCTTTTTTTCTGCTGATTTTTTTTTACTCATCTTCCTCTGCTATCCTATCTTTTGACGCTGCTGCTGCTTCTTCATCCATTCCTTTGTCCTTTGCTCTGGCTTTGTTTACCTCTACTGCTTTTAGTCTTCCTCTGCTCCTCTTTTGCTGCTGCTGTTCCTTCTGCCCCACTATCTTCCCTTTCTTCTTCTTCTTCATCATCTCTATCTTTAGCTGCTGCTTCCTTCTATAATCAACTTCATTAAATGAATATTAGAATAAGCTATTTAACTGAAAACCAGTTTTCACATCCGAATCAGCTGTTTTGAAGTGCTCTCCTCTGAACTGATCTCAGATATCTAAAACAAACCCAATGCTGGGATCTGTTCATTTAGCACCCTGTCACATACAGTTTTTGTTTTTTGTCCCTAAATTTACATCACCTTCTTAAAGTTGAACCAAAAATGAGAAACACCGGTAATCACGATTGCAGTTTTGCATTTAAAACGGCAGAAGAACCAGTCATAATTCCTTAAGATCTTTACCAAAAGAATCAGCTCCAGACAGCCTCCCTCAACAGGCAGAATAAGCGAGCATTGCGAGGCGGCTTATTCTTAGTGCATCAAAACAGAACACAAAAAAAAAACCCTAGAACAAAACAGTTTTAACGTTCATATGCTCGATGCTTGACACACAGCGCTAACCTGGTTTTTGTTTGTAGCAGTCTAGCTCTTGAGAGCTTCACTCTTGTGTAATGCTCAAGCTTTTCAGTGGAAACACTTTTATAGACACAGACAGTGGCAGAGAGGCAGAGACACGGCGCTGCTCTTTGATTGTTTTGTTTTGTTTTTTTGTTGCTTTGTTCTTTCATTGCAAACTTTCTGTTTTTATCCTTCCTGTTCTGAGCGGTTTGATTTTTATCAGTGACACCAAGCAAGTGGCTTTGCCCTCTACCTCCTCCGCTCCCTCGTCTTCAGGAGAAGGTGCTGAAGAATGGTATTAGGTATGTCGTGTGTATTGTGGTGTACCATTTCAGTCACACACACCCCCCTTTCTCTTCTCGGCTGGTGCACGCCGTCTCTGTTTGTTTTATTGTGGACTTGGCAGGGCGCCAGTCTGGGCCGCCTGCCACAGCCCAGGGTACAGTATGTACAGTGAGTCTTGCGCCAGTTTTTTTTTTTTTTTTTTTTTCTTTCCGGTGTTGTCATTTTCTCAAATTATTGTCTGACAGCAGCGGTTGTGGTAGCTATTTTGTTGAGTTTTTTTTCTTCTGGGGCTTTCGAGGCCTCGCATCCTGGAGTTTGGGTGGAAGTGCATTACAGCGAGAGGCTGATAATGGAAAAGTGCGCGTGTGTGTTTTTTCTCAGGTTTAAGGTCAGCATGGTCTGGGAGCTGCTGGGTAGTGAGGCAGCACAGTACTGGAGCAAAAAAAGGGGGGAAAAAAAGTGACTCAGCCATTTGGAGCACGACTAGGCTATTAGTGTTATGTGAGCTTCCCTTGTGACTTCAAAGAGTGCAGAGCGTGGTCTGGGTAGGCTAGCCAAGGGACATATTTTGATCCATTTTTAAAAGGAGAGGCAAAGCTTTTCGCTGGGATTACAGATCAACATAGGCTGTTTGGAATATATCATCCGTATTTTTAACTTTTAAATATTTTTTTTAATCTGCAGCTTAACTGACTATAGCTGTTAAAGGTCAACTACGATTGTATTAATATAACTTTTATAAAAAAAATTTTTAAAAAACTTGTGTTTTTGTATTTGTAAACTATGTATTTTTATGTATTTAAGACATAATTATAAATGTACATTTAGAATCATGATTATAGCGCAAACTGCTACTGTATTATTTTATCTTTAATGTGATAATAGTTTTATATAATAATAATTTTCACATCATATTTTATCAATAAAATTTAAGTATTTTTACATTATAATTATTGTAACCTCTTTGCATAGCTATTTTTTCAGGATGTTATGCAACTTATCCATATTGGCTTTTTGCAAATTTGTCTAGTTTCTTCAATTTATGCTATTACGCAATTTTTTTTTTTTTTTTTTACCTGTAGCTTTAACCATCTGCAGCTTTCACAGTTCTCCAGGCAAACAGACGGTCCACAACCTGAGGTGTAGTAACTTTCAGCAGGCGCAAAACGAATAAAAATCTTGCACTCTTCTTTTTTTTTTTTTTTACCTACCTATTTGGGCAAAGCTGGATAACCTGAACTGTCCACACACATGCATACATGCACACGTACACTTGGGGACTGTGTGAACACTCTCATTAGCAAGGCGAAGTGCCTGGGCCAGGCTGATTAAGTCTGTGGGTTATTCTCCAGAGGGCCCAGTCAGTGGACCTCGCTTGACTTCATTAGCTCAGTAGACTAAGACAGGGCTAACACAGCAAGACCCCTTGTACACTATCCAGCAGCTTGGCATGCGCCTTTGCCATTGCAATCACACATATATGCACTATGTGCCTGGTTTTTTTTTGTGTGAAAGTTTTGTAACACTTCCGTAACCTACTCATTTAGAAGAAATGGGAATAGTTTTCTTGGCTATTGTGATCTATCAGCTGTTGCTTTCAAGTTGACTTGCAAGCACATGGGCTTTTCTTTCTTTTGATGACAGCGAATTAGCTGTTTCAATTATGGCTGTGTTACTTGGCCCGCAGGCTGTTCTTTAGCTCCATTGTTGCCGAGCTATTATCTTGGTTGTGTAGGAGCTTTTGTCAGCCCATTTCACATTGGTTTCCTGGTTCATGTCCTCAGCTGCATGTGTTGACACTCTGTTTAAGCACAGTAGCAGATCTTAGATCTGTGTCCTTGTTCTTCAAGGTGAGAAAAATAATTTTTCTCGGAACTGCTTTCCGGACATCAAGTGGTGACCCAACAAAGTATTGTATTAATAAAATAATATAAAAAATATATATATTTTTTTTTTTCATTATAGATGTCAATGTAAAAACAATAAAAATTTGTATTTTATGTAAAATGTTATTAAATATTCTATGTTATTAGCTTTTTTGTTTTATTTTAGGTTTAGTCGTTTTATATAATACAACAGTAATGTCAAATAATTTAAAATACAATATATAAATATATAATTGAGATTTTAAGATTGAGATTTTATTATTAGTATTATTATAACAGTACATTTCATGTCAAATATAAAATTCAGATCCTAAAAAAAATAGTAGAAGTAGTTTTAAATGGCTTAAAAAGTGTAAAAAAAAAAAAAAAGAAACATAATGGTTGGCAGTAAACGGTCACCTTTTTAAAATACATAGTTTTGTTTATGGTTTTCAAGGTTTCACGCAACTTGCCCATGTTAGCTTGTATCAAGTGACAGATAGGTGTTTATTATTTCTTTCATTGTGTTATTTACATTTAGCATTGGTTTTTCTCTCATGTCCGTGACCTTGTCAAAACAGAAATGGGTCACGACCCTCCAGTTGAGAATCACTGCAATAAGCAGCTGAACAGAGACACTGAAAAATGTGAAGCATGAGGGAAGAGGAAAAGAGACAGAGAGAGCATTTCCCTCTTTCTTTCTCTCTCTCTCTCTCTCTCTCTCTCTGTCAGAGAGCGCCGGGCTCCCACAGTCTGGCCCCTCGCCAGCTCTTCCCTCACAGTGATGACATCATCAGCTGCCGGCAGGTCTGGATGTTCTGCCAACATTCCAGAGCGTTTATGATCGCTCGCAGATGTGAGTCCAGGAACATACTGTACCCAAACTAGAAATTAATGAAACTTGACTGCTTTCCAAGCCACATATTCCAAAATAGAGAGACTGCAAATGGGACAGGAGGAGGGGTGGGATGGAAGAAAGGGCTCTAAATAAAGAGTGGGGGGAAAGGGGGAGAATGCCCTGGTGCTCAACGCTCTCATGTAAATTCTTCGCAGCAGCTGATAAAGCCCCCGTCTCACCCTCCTCCTCCCTCCCTCCCTCGTGTGCAATAGTCAGGGGATGACGGGCCGCATGGATAAATGGCCTGAGCTTCTGTTTGGCCGCGTGCCCTAAGTTCTCTCTGGTGGTTTAAACCCATAATACTTTCCCTGACCTGTTGATGTACATTAAATCCCCATTTAAAACAGCGTTTGAATTATGTTCCACATAAATCCTCCGTTATAAGGTCCAGGAGAAATGATTACACATGCGGGTAATGGCTCTGTAATTGTTTGACAAGTTTACATCCCATCAAGAAGCTGACATGAGTCTATTCTCATGATGCCCAGGGGTGAGCTACAATAATTTAATAATACACAACAGTTTTTCTCAGCCTGGGATGGGCCAACATGATAAATATTAATGTCTGCATTAATGTCTCTCTGGTTAATGTTTTAAGTCATGAATAGGAAATTATAAAAACTCCCAGACTTGAGTGAATCCCTAAATACTATGATTTCATCTGAATAAGACCTTAAGTCTGGGTGTTAAATGCAATGTGTGTGTGTCAAAAATTTTGTCTCCAAAATAAGTTTTAGTGTACATAATATGTGTGTGTACTGTGTATATTTATTATGGGTGTGTATGTGTGTGTGTGTGTGTGTATGTATATATATATATATATATATATATACATAAAACACATACAGTATATATAAATATAAAACACATACAGTATATATATTTAAATGCATATATTTATATAATTTATTAGTTATAAGTAGATATAATATATAAACGCAACATATTTTTCAGAAATAAATATATATATATATATAGAATAGAATAGAATAGCATAGAATATATAGAATTAATTTTTATACTACAATGCATTTAGCCTTTTTTTAAAGATGTATTCTGTTCCTGCATGTGTTACTGATGTATACATCAGCTTAGATTTTTTTTACATAGTCATATTTCATGTTTCACAATTCTTTCTGCGAAAAGGGATGAAAAAAACGACATCACTATGCTATTTTTTTCCCCTTTAGGAAGTTCCGTTTAAGGATGTTTGGTATTTGTTTCATTCCTCTGCCTCTTTTCATTGCAGCCATCATCTTGTTAACATTTTTTGATTAAAACATGGAATAAGCTCACACCAGCTATAATACCCTGTAAAAGATCCTGATCTTAGTCCTTTGTTGTCGGGTATTGCAGCTTTAAATCCCTTTGGTTGCTAAGTAGCAAGTGCCCCTGTGCTCTAATGGGCTGATTTGGTATTCAGCTCAATGCCGGGTCTTATTTTTGTATGCGAGACAAAGTGTTTTGATGGAGGGTGATTGCAGCAGCGTCTGGAGGCTGTTTGGGAGTTTTATGGGCTGTACAGTACACCGTGTGCCTTCTAAAACAGAACACAGGCGATTGAATTTTGGATTTGCTTCATCATTTCTCTCCTCTGAGCAGCCTCTGTCAAAAAGGGAGCGTAGCTGGAAGGGCACAGATTAATTTGTTCTGCTGGAAATAAGAGCGGTACAGCAAAACACACACACAAACACGCAATATGCGCACGCACAACGAGCATTCGGAAAAATACGGCGAAACCCACAGAGGCGCAACTACAGCAGGGAATGCTGCAGCCGTTAGATGGGATGGGTGGCAATGAATGGAAGTGATGTTGGTATTGCATGATTAGGCAACACATAAATTGACTCACGTAATGTATTTAAAGTGACGTCTTCAGATTATATAGATTTAGCATATTTACTCAAAAAATTTTTATTAAAGATTTTTAAAAAATGTTAACATAATATTAAGCTTTTTATATATATATATATATAATTTTTTATTTTTAGGCCATTGTAGTTACAATTGTTCGAATTGTTGACAGGGTTCTTGATTATTTTAGATTTTTTATATTACTATTATGTCAATTTTTTTTAAGCTTTCATATAACATTTAAAATATATAAAATATAAAATAACTAAAAATGAATAAAATTGTGTGTGTTTATTTTTTAAATTGATTTATCTCTTATTTTATCTTTTTATTTAATTTTATTTGAATGCTTTCATTTTTAGGCAAATGCAGTTCAAATTGACATGGTTCTTGTTTATTTAAAAAATTTTATATTAATATTATATTTAAAAAATATATATATTCTTATTCTTCATTTGTATTAGCTATTTGTCAAGACAGTGTTTCTTATTGGTTTAACTTTTGTACTAAATTAGCTAAAAATTAATTAAATTTGTATGTAATATTTTTTATTTATTTTATTTTTTATTTTATTTAAATTTTAGTTTGAATGCTGTCATTTCTAAGGCCATTCTAAAGGCTCTTTTATTGTTTTACGACACTAACAAAGATTGGACGCAATCCAGTCTAGAAAGCTGTTTTGTGCCGTATCTCAGTTTTATATCAGTTTATATCACAGTAAATCTTTATGGCACAATCGCTTTCACCTCACTGATAACTCTGCTTTGCTGACACACATATGAGGGAATGCCTTGACCTAATCAAGGTTTCATCACTCATTCACAACAATAGCTGATAATTAATGGGCATCAGAGGGATACCTCCCTGCAAGTGCTGCAGAACTAACCGCACATATCAGTCAAGCCTCTGATTTGCGAGCGTTTTAGGTCAGACTGATTTAAACCAGTTTGGTGAAGTTGCCGTTCCGCCACCAGATTTTAGACACTGGCAGAGTCCTTGGAAAAAATGATGATTTGTTTGTTTATTGGGTTTTGTTTGTGTTCAAAATTCAAGGCTTTGATTGCAGCTGTGAGCCAGTGGTTGAAATGCAGTGGTGTTGTGTGTTGTTGCTGGTAGCGTGTGTGTGTGTGTGGGGGGGGGTTTGTAAGGGGAGGCTAAATTTAAATTGTAATTGGCCGACTTCCACAAGCTTGCGGGCATTTTAATGAGTCATAATAACTTCATTTAAAACCAGCTGAGCAGAAAATAGATTGGAGAGGAGCCTGTGGCCAGTATGGATTTGTTTTTTTTGTTTCTTTCTTTCATCGTTGAGGCCGGACCCGCTCTGCCAGGCCTGATGGGCCACTGAGCAGACAGACATCCTTTGTGGATTTATCATATCACTGTCCACTTTGCATTCAGATCAAATTCGGACAGTTCCCACCAGCTTCATGCTTCATATAATGTGCTGAGCAGTCGGACAGTGCGTTCATTCATGAATTGAATACATCAAAACTCATGTCAATACTTTAGTGCACATTCTAAATGGGTTTTTCTACTATATCAAAGGAGTAGTTGACCCAAAATCTGAACTGTATGATTTTTTTTCGTAAGCATAAATTTTAATTTCAAATTTAAAAAAAAGCGGGAATCATATTACTGTTAATTTTATGAATATGTTTATGAACTAATTCTAAAAACAAACTTTTTCAAATTAAAAAACTTTAACTGAAATTAAAATATTTAAAAATAATAATAAAAAAAATGTACTTAATTTATTCCGGATAAAAAAAAATATATATATATATATATATATATCTAAAACCTATAGAACTATTTCTGTGAAACTAGAACAATGAGAGACGGCAAAATGTTACATTTTGGTTGAAATATTCCTTTAATAGTGGAAGCTGCAGGCGTACATTAGATTGTAAGTCTCTAAATTAGATGTTGCCACGGATAAAAAGTTATTTATGAAATGCTGTTAAAGAGCGCAATCTTGTAGATGTGAGGATATTAACGGCACCTCCTCCGTGACGGTGATTATTAGATTAAGATGAAGAGGGTCATCTGGTGCAGGAGTTGAAATAAATGGAGGAATGTGTTGGCACACTGCGCCAGTCCAATTGAGTTTGAGTGAAGCAAGCGAGCACACCTCTATGGCAGAGGCTTCATGCACCCTGCCGCATGTTAAGAAGGGCCCTCTAGCGTGAAACGTACATTCAAAGCCATGCGCGCACACGGTACTGTCGAAACCCTTCAGCACTGCCACCCACCGAAGCCTCACCTGGCCTTTATCTCGGCTGAGGCCATGAAGACAGTGTGTGCTCTAGTGTGATAAATGCCTGAATTCTGCTTATTCCATTCAAACGCATCTGTTTCCGCCTGCTCTTCTCTCTCCCTCCCCGGGGGGCATCTTATTCGAGACCTTTACATCTTATATCCTCCGTATGTAGACGTGTACAGCATGTTTCCAGGTTTTCATTCTGAATAAATGCGGCAGCGGTGTGGTTTTATTTTTAAATGCGTCGACGTCTAATGACATCCTCTCCGCCCCTTAGCACGCACAAAAAAAGCCAAACTGTTTAAGTCACCCAAGAAAATCCTGTTATTCCTCCGTATATTTGTGGGTCAGCACAATATAAAGAGCATCATTGTGACTATGCATATGCCGGATGAAATATGATTTGTTTTCTGCGTAATAGCAATAAAAGAAAATACTCTCCAAGGCACGTTTTTTTTTGCTTTTGCTTTTTTCAGCGTATTGCGTTAGCTCAGCCGATTGCTTTGGGAAACTTTTAGATCAATTTCTTAGCACAGATTAAATAGCTATGAATCCCATTTATGGAAGAGCTCCCTTATGAAATGCTCTTTGAAACTTTCATATTTTGGCTGAAGAGTGAATCAGACGCAAAGCAAAGATCTGCCGACGGCGCTTTCATGTAAAAAAAAAAAAAAGATAAAAGCAGTCCCATCTGGAAGTAGCCAGGACACACAAGGATTGCTTTTATGCTATCCATTCCACTGGGAGGTTCAACATGAAAAGCTGCCGTGGATATTGTGTTATTACTGTTGCAAACACGTCTGTGGATCAGAATACTAATCCTGGGCCGTCCAAACAATTTCAGTGCTGAAGAAAAACACCTCTATCTCAGGCACTTTGAGACCGTCTGTAGCGACACGAGTAATTAATGTTTAACGGGCAACTACTGACAGGGCCAAAACCTTCGAAGACATTCTGGGGCTATAGTAGAAAAAATCTATTTATATTTGTTCTCTGGAATAGCATTAGATTATATAACTGACTGAAGAAGTGCTGCCAATAGGTGCTTGTACGAGGGGAAAAAATTCCATCTAGTAGCTACATGTCAATATCCTGTCTAGTCGATGTGGATTGTAACTGTGATCGTACAGAGATTGTACGTGCAGATGCAGAGCGAAAGAAGATGAAGAGGAAGTCAGTGGATCTGGAACGAGTGCGAGGACGTCGTAAAAGGTTTTAGTGAGGAAGTTAAAGAGGGTGTCGCGCAGTCGACATTTGTGAAGAAAAGAACTTTGTGGAAGTAACTTTTTCCTCTTTTTTTCTTCTGCCATCACCCTCTTTCTCTTCCCCTTTCCTTACTTTTTTTAAGCCAAGGAAGGTTCCTGCTCTCTTAAAAAATCTTGTGACATAATGGAAAGAGAGATCAGGGTCAGTTGGTGTCATTTGGCACCCTATGCTAGGGGCAGTTTATTCGTAAAAGATTAAATACATCATGAAGTTTGCCGTTCCAATTTTGAATCTGAAGCTGATTAACTTTTATTAGCGGAAGAATAATTCCAAATCAAGTGATAAACAAATGTAAATGACTGCACCTGAGAGCTGTTAAACTCAGTGTGTTTGCATTTCCTGTTGTTTTCTGTTGGATTTTATTATTATTTGTGCATCGTGTTCGGGGCACTTGTTCCTGTTGGTCCCCGTTGGAGTTGTTCAAACTTCCAAAATAGGATTTTTTTCGTTTATGTTGTGCGCCTGTGTTAAATGTGGAACAGTTTAGTAATGATTGTTTCTAGTTGCTGTCCCGTAGGTCGTTGTGTAGCCCATGGCCCCTCCCCCACACTCCTGACCCGGGCGTTAATAAACTAGAGAGTGCCTTTGACAATGTGTGACTTGAAAGCAGGAAATAATGGGCACTAAATGTTAAATCTTTACAGGTTATTGACCTGTGGAGCATACATGGGCTCTGTTAACTATGTGCAGCCTGGCACTGACAGCCTAGCACTTTTGACTGTGCTACCACTTAGCTGCATTCGTCAGTTACTAGTTAGCATTTCTCACATCACTGTCAAAACTCAGGACTGCTTTTGATACTCAAACCATCGTTTAAAATGAATTCTTTTCCCGATTTGTTTTTAATGTCTGCGTTTACATGCGTTCATTATTTGTTGTCTCTCTTTGGTCTTTACCTGACATTCTAAAATTAATTTTAACACTAATCGTTTTTATTTCAGATTTTATTTCATTTTGTCAGTCAGTGAATCCTTCATGGACTACTAGTGGTCCACAGACCACAGTTCAAAAACCACTCTCAAATTGATGTCAACCCATCCAATTATATTTCAGGACTTGGATTCACCCTCACTGCTCATGAAAGGCAAATAAGGAAAGTGCAGAACGGGCCTCCCACTGCTCTGCGCCCAGCAGTAAAGGCATTTACAGCACTGTAAAGACGGCTCAATTGTCGCATCCAGCGGTTGGTTGAAGTTTCGGTGGTCGTTTGGGGAAAGGGTTCACCGCATGGTCAGGCTCTCAGGTTCTCCAGTGATAAATAAAAGAGGGCTGGAGGTAACGCTCTGTTTTCAGCCGACCTCATAGGTATTGATCAGGCAGCGGAGGAGAGGCAGGTCATTTCTTGCCCTTTCTTTCTTGGTGTGCATACTAACATGTCAAGAAGCAATTTTGGTTGTTTACTTCTAGGGGTTCACAGTTACAGATTTTCAAGTTTGAGGAGGAAATGTAGTTTCAAAAATGCAACACCCATTGTGTGAGATGCTTAAAAAACACGTCATCTAGTCAATGAAACAATGAAAACACATTACAATAAGGTTTAATAAGTCAATGCATTAGAAATCATTAAGGGATGATAAACAAATTTTTCAAAAATAATTATCATTTTAATTTAGAAATCTACTGGTGTCCATCTCTAATGTTCATAATACTTTGGTTAAATACACAACATGAAATATATTAATATGCACTAGCATTCAAAAAGGACAGTAAGTTTTATTGACAGGAAACATATTTATAATGTTAAAAATATTTCCATTTTAAATTAATGCTATTATTTTGAACGATTGTGTTTGTTATAGTTTTCATGGTTTACACAGAAATACATAACATTTTCAAATGTATTAAAATAAACAGCCGTTATTTTAAATTGTAATAACATAACATCACAAAATTATGTTTTTATTGTATTTGTCCTCAAACAATTGTAAATACTTCTTAATATATATATATATATATATATATATATATATATATATATATATATGTATATATATATATAAATTAGTTTTTTTTACCC
>JAUCMU010000046.1:6142987-6163601 GCA_032275025.1 Enteromius treurensis | reverse complement strand
GAACTATGCTTTCGGGAAACACCGAATCATTGAACTGTGCTGGTAACGACGGAACTTGCGACCAAAGTAGGATAACTATGCCTTTGGGAAACGCACCCCTGGTCTGGCCGTTTTAAGACAAGCACTTGACCAGTTTAAACCAGCTGTAAAACATAACTAACATAAGCTATTTTTTTCAACAGGGAAAATAAGCACCAAATCCACATAAACTGATATTTTAATGAAATTCAGACATTTTGAAATGTCAAGTCACAATTTGCATGTAGCGTTTTTAAGAATACCCTGTTTCTAAGCAGCTTTATAGAAAACATTAAATTTATATAATATAATATAGGAATACACATCAGAGAAACGAGCAAGCAGCCATCTTTTGAACTTGGCCATGAATTTGTACGAATTAACTAAACCTAACCCTGCCCCTAAACCTACCCGTTACGTGATTTTAGACAAACGAGTGAGGTGGTAAGAATTAATACGAATTTTGGACCTCGTACAAATTGCTTGTGAGACTCTGTTGGGGCATACTAGGATTGTGCAATGCTAATCTCTACAAAGAAATTCAGATATACTAAGTAGTATATTATTTATCACTCTACCCCAGTATGAAAATATATAGTTACACGTACTTTCTAACAAGCTGTGCAATATTATTGGTTATATTTATCACACTGTTGAAACTTGCTGTATAGCTTTAGCATATTAATGCCGATAAAGTTGGATATCTCCAACTATATATAAGCTACAGAGCTGAGTACGCTTTTTTTACTTTTAAAGCCACGTTGCTCTTCCAATGTGAGGAAGGGTAGACAGTGTGAAACCAATCATTTTACTCACAAACCAGACTTAACAGCACAAACCCTTAAACTCACCCACACACACCACTCTTGCACAGACACACATGTGAATTCTTTCACATGCCGTACGAATTAAGCTAAAGCGCAGAGACAGTGACAAGCACCGCTGTTCTCGGGAGGGTTTCCTGCAGTTTGACATCAAAGTAAGAAAGGCCTCTCTCTCTTTCTCTGTCCCAGAGAAACCAGACGCCCGCTTACATAACCCGGTTCTCCTAACGAGCCGAGCGCGCTCAAACAATCAGTCCGTATGCCCACGCACACACCCGACCGAAAAGACGCAGCCAGCCAGGTTTCCACGTGGTAAACGCCTCCTTTATTCCCAGCGGTGGTGTCGTGGGTGTAAAAGAAATAATCATTCAAACACCTCGCATTGGACTGATTTGAGTAGGCATGGCTGTTATCTGTTGTTGTTGTTGAACCGTGTGGATGTGTTGGATCCAAAAAAAAAAAAAAAAACTGAGGCTGATTTAGTGCGCGCGCTGGATGGCTTTGCTGGCTCGCGGAGATAAAGGCGCACGCGCGCCATGCAGCAAACATCACTACATTTCTATGCCGTATTTGTAAACAGGAAAAAAATAAACGTGCAACGTGCACCTGTATGTAAATACTGCATACTTGTTGGTATTCTCATTCTGAAATCTATCTAATGTATATTATTCCATTAATCCATCAATACCCATCCATTGTTCATTGTTCTATCTATCTATTTATTTGTACATTAAATTTTAAACACAAAATACCTATAAGCACATGTATGCATGTCCAATTTGTAATTATGACAATCCACATACATCACTTTTTCATCCTGAATGCAAAGGTTTGATGTAGACTAACACCGTGGACAGATTAATTCAAACCTCACAGGGGTACTTTTTTTTCAGTGTTTCCATGATATGGTTTAATTGAGTAATAGTTAATGATATGCTGGAACCCGTTTCCCCAAGCTGCGAGGAAATTCACAAGGTGAAAGCAGGGCTGTGTTAAGCTTGGATAATCTTCCCTGACTGTCTGTGTGTGTGTGTGTGTGTGTGCGTCTGGCTGTGGCATAGAAGATATAGGCAGGCGAATCAGGTGATGGCTTCCTCAGGGGTGGAACAGGACCCCGCCCCGTCACACTGCTGTCAGACATGCACTCTCTGCAACGCTTGTGCCCTTAAATGAATTGTGACCTAGCGGGTAACTTTTCTTTGGAGCAGCTCCCTGTGCTATACTTTTCCGCCCTCTTTCATTTCAGCTGCTATCCATCTGCACTATAGAAATAGGACAAGCACAATGAAAAAAAAAACATGTTTCTTTAAGTGCTAGAAGCCAGTAAAAGATCAGGTTAATGTGTTGAACACAAGGAAGGATGCATTTCCTCTTAAAAAATCATTTAAAACCATAGGAAGTAAGTAAACATTGTAGGTTTTTTTTTTTTAAATGGGATTTTTAACTAGCCTTCACTGGCAAGTGGTTATGAACACTTCGAGAACCATAGCTGATTTTACACAGGCCTGATTCCAGCTCTAAGCAAGGTTATTGGACTCTCAGGGTGGAACAGACAGTTTGGAGAAGTCAGCCGTGAAGTGCTTTTGATAAGCTTTTGATTAAATTGCTTCATGAATATTATTTTAAAAGTATTTGTAGTCTCAGTTCTAAACAATGCTAAGCTAGTCTCAGCTTCAGGCGGTATGCCCACGGACCACCTACAGTCCTTCACCATCCACCTTCAGCACCGTCTGATGCATATCGCAAACAAAACTGGATGTTTTTTTCTCTCGACCTAGTAAACTCTAATCTGATTGGCTGACTTCTGCAAGAACAAGACCACAAGTCATTCTTGAAACAACGTGTACAAGGTATCTCAAGATACTCAAGTGTTTTTGAGGAAGAAATAAGAACTGAGCACTAACTGCTTTATTTTCTGAATTCTGTAATCAACTGACTGTATTCTGTACTGTACTTAGTCTTTAGACATTTTCTGTCTCTGTTTGCACAATCTGAGATTGCTAGGCTATTCTTTATTTTCCTCCACACAAGTCTATTATTACATTGCCTGTTCATTTTCTTTAGATAAACCCACCCATATGACTGTGACTGTCACTTAGATTCTTCATCCTGTCTAAGTGAATGATTTATGGCTCGAAAAAGCTGCACTGTATTGTGATGTCTAAAGCACTGGGGGGCAGGCATTTGGCTCCCAACTTGCACTGCTCAAACAGAATATTGGAGACAAAAATACTTCATGTTTTATTTTCCTAAGTGTAGTTAGACCATCAATATTGTTTTATTTTAATTTTATCTTATTGTATGCATGCAGCAATTTATAGGTTTTAAGCATGCATCCAGCCCCTAGGCTACAGGTCATAAATGATGCTCTTTTTTTGATGAATATTGTCATTTTGACATCTTGAGTTCACGACTTCTTACAATGGTTTAAATTATTTAAAAGATATGTTAACGAGCCATTTTATTAGCGATGTGGCCAGTTCATTTTACTACAGGTTGTTTTATATGATAGAATTTACTCAAAGAAATTCTTGATATTTGGTGATGGTTGTGGAAGCTGACTTTAAGTCGCTATCCTATCGCTCGGTCCCAGACAATCTGCAAGGTCTAATTCAAATTCAAACCCGTTATTTGTGGCAGGACGCCCTCACGTGCACCTGCGCGCTCTCAGTACAAGTTCAGACGCACGCGGAGGCTCCCAGAGCGTGTGAACGGGGCAGCTGAAAACAGCGGTGGCGCGCACTCACCGATTTTAGGTCCTCAATGAGGAGAGCGCGAGAGCGGCGGTGCGGAGCAGGTCGAGGGCGACGTCTCTCCAGCTGTCGTTTAACTGGACTTGTCCGAGAACTGGACCGGAAACTCCGCTCGCGTGCAGCCGGCGGGAACGGAGTCACTGAGGGACTCGCTTTGAAACGGGAAAACACGGAATTACCGCTCAGAAATTCTAAGTTGATCGGATTCTTTCATTAAATGACAGTCCTGCCCCTCAAACGCGAAGACCGTCGTAGTAAATAAAAAGAAGAGCTTTTACCGACACACACCGGTGTTACAGATTGCACTTAAAGGTTTGACTCTCCTGAGGCGGGAATTCATACGAAACGGGAGCCCATCATCCGATCTCACGCATCGGATTCCGTCGCCACCGAGTGAATTAATAAATAAATAGAGTCTGACTGACTGGACATACCGGCGAGCTGACGCGTCCCACGTTTGACAGCTTTTTGGAAGCGTCTCAGTCTACCTCAGCTCAAGCGTCACTATAAATAAGCTGAACGGAAAGAAGAGGAAGAGGGGTAAACCCACGCCAGCGTGATCCCTCAGTCATCAGTGGGAAATACCGGAGCGCACGCGACTGGGGCGAGATGCGCGGAGAAGCTCGAGGTGCGTCGCCGCGCTCTCACCGTGAGTGAGTTTTAAAAGAGCGCGCGAGGCGAGGAGAGAGAAAGAGCACGGTGAAGTTGAACATATTCGTCGATCGGGGGGAAGAAGAAGAACCGGTTGGAAAATTGATCTTTCATGTGGCACGTGCATGAGAAAACCAAACGCGTCACCGAGCTTCCCAATGCTTGCTGAGAATGCGGAAATGTTTAATTGTTGACGAAGGAGAAGATGACAGAGGCGTCGTGAGAAAGATACCGAGCGTGTTTTTGTGAGAGGGGGTGAAGCTTTTTCCCGAGATGCCCGAGAATGTCTCCCTCATCAGGAACCGGACGGAAGTCGCGCAGGGTCGCGCTTGGGGTAGCGGAGCAGGCGCGCGGCCAGCATGGGTCGTCATGGTCCTGGCCGGTGTGCTGATCTTCACGAGCGTGGTGGATGTGCTCGGTAACGTGCTGGTGATCATCTCGGTGCTCAGAAACAGAAAACTGAGAAACGCGGGTGAGTGAGTGAGCGAGCGCGCGCCTCCAGTCCACATTCATTAACTGAGAGATGAGGCGATGTTCGCACATGACCCGTTCTTGCATTCAAAACAGCTGAACGCGAGGCAACAGAATGGAGCAAATGCATTCAAAAGTTGCACTACAGTGCCAAACGTTTAAGAAAATAAAGAACGCAAGCACGCGTCCTTTGTGAACGGCCCTTAAGAGTGCATGGTAATCGTTCACTGACTCATGTCAAGGAGTTATTAGGATAATACTCGTATGACTCATTTGCAGTTTCAGAGAAGGGTCATTAATACTATCATCAGCTGTCCTGTGTTCCCGTGCCACACGGAGAAATTCAAGAATAAACCTAGTGCTCCATTCACAGGGTTACCAACCATTCACGTGCACGATATGTCCTGAGGTTGAATGACAATACAAATCTCATGCAAAAAGATGAGAATTTGTCTTAAATCCTTTTGAGAGGATTTCCATTTGTTCTGCAAACATACAGCATTTGAGGCTCTTAACATAATTTGTCTTTATAATCGTTTTTTATACTCATGCAAATGCATCATCTGTTATTTAATTATTTGTATCTTTTAGTTACAGAATAGATTAACCTGCTAATAAGTCTTGCATGTGCCTACTAAATCATTTTAAAGTAAAACGAGCCACTGAACATCTTGTGCATGAAAATGTCGAAATAATTTCCCCTTATATTGATTCATTTGTCATCCTTTCCTCATAAATTCATTCAGTGTTTAGTTTGCTCAGTCATTCATTTTTATGTAAATTGTCATAAAGCGAATCCTGAAACAATATGTTCCATAGACACGAGAGGGTTTGACGTTACATAACACACAGATATCAAAGACGGTCAGAGCCTGAGAATAACAGTGTGCACTCAAGGCTGTCTGACAGTGATACTTTAACGGACGTTTGAAGACCATGTGAATGTGAGCAAGAGAGTGGCGATATGCTTCTGAAGAAGACAAATGTACTTAATGTTTAGATGCTTAAAAAGTATGAAGATAAAGATAGAGATAAATCAATTTACTCACACATATGTGTGTACCTGAGAATGAGTGGCGGGGTGTGAACCGCATGTCTGATTTACCACCAGCATCTATCACTTATGTGCTGGCTGTGTGTTGGTGTGAGTAAGCGTGAGAGAAAATGCAAAGCAATTCCAGTTAATTCCACTCAGAAAAAAGCATTTTATTGGAGTCCCACATTCATTAATATGAAGTACCATATGGTTTCAAATTATGGATCTTCATTTGCATTTTTTCATTATTATCTGGCAGTGTTTTCCAGTTTCAAATAGCTGTGATGTCTTTACATTGTTAAGTGTTAGAGGCAAAACAAAGGCATGCAAAACTTCTAAAAGCATGTTCCTACTCTAAAAGAAAAAAAATCTATTACTATATAATCAAAGAAAAATACAAATTGAGAGAAAATGAATGGATGAGCAAAGAACAATGTAAGATTGTAAAATAACAGTGTCTGAAAGAAAACAGCATGGTGAAACGATTAGGTTTGTTTTAAAATATTCTTTTCTTCTGTTCATAATTTGCATGATCTGACCTCAGAATGCCGGAGTTCTTTTCCACTGTGATGTCTTAAGGGCCGATGGGGTTTTAAAATGCAATTTTTTAAGATTTCAGCTTTTCATTGCTTACCCGAGCACAGAAAACTGTCAATGGGAACAGGAAAAAAGACGGTGAGGAAGAGAGAGTAGGTAAACACAGATCCGAACTGCAATATCTCCAAACAGGCAGTCCGTCAAACAAATCGACAGCGCTGTGTTATTAGGTCAGAGTTTGATATGTCGGCTGTGTTCTGTAATAGTCATCAGTATGGAGTGTGTGAGAGTGAGAACAGGCAAAGCAAGAGAGAGCTTTTCTGTGCATGTCATTGTGTCTTTGGAGATTTTTGACATTTTCTGATCTTGAAATGTGCAGGTGGCATCATCCCATCACTGTCTTATAAAATCAACGGTAACCACGGCAATGTACCCGTTTACCAGCACAGCCTTGCACTCCAGCTTTCAAATAAAACATGTTGTCTACAAAGGGATGAAGAGAGAGACTGAAATTACAGAAATGTTGCTGTCCTTCTCCTCTAAGCATTCCCTTTCACGCTCATCCTTCATCTCGATTGCTTTCAGTCCAGTCCTCCGCTCTTAAAGTTGTGTCTGTTGTTGTGGGGTTTATTCAGACAGAGATTTGGTGCATGACCTCATGTTATGGGCTTGGGTTTGTTAGAGGGTATTTGTGTACCACAAGGTGACATTCAGTGTCTCATTAGCATAGAGTGATGAGCTTGCTGGGGCTCTATATAGATACTCAAAGGGCATACGATAAATGCTGCGTGTCTTTCACCCTTGACTTTATCTTCACTTTGACCTGTGATGATTAAGAAACTGGAAGCAATGGAGTGCATTTTTGGGCTATTTGTTCTTCTACATGCACGGCTTTGTGCTGCGTCCAGTTGAACCGCAGGAGCGGGTAGTATTGATTTATACATCAGATGTGTTTAGTTTTTCCTAAAGGTTCTATTTGCTGTGCAGTGCCGGACTGAATGAAATCCTATTGGGCCTGGCGAAATGGTATGCAAATGAGATGACCAAACCACGCCCATACTTCTGTCCGACTGCGTTCCATCACGCCCTTGCAGCTGTGTAATTCCCTAGAATAAAAGAAAGTGATGTGTTTAAGACATTTCTACTCGTAAAATTGAGGGTCAAATCCCTGAAGAGCAATAAAGGCCTTTTCAGATGATTGATGACTATGTTTCCCGAAGCATTGAACTTTGAGGAGTGGAGAATTACAGCGATGGTTTGAAATGGACAGCTTTTTTCTTTAGAGGAACACAGTAGAAAATGTTGTTGAGGGGAAAAAAAGTGTAGGTTTTTTTGTCTACACAATGACTATTCAACACTTTTCAAAAATCATTTTCTTTTCTCTTTGCTGCTATTGTTAGGACTTTTCTGTTTGCTTAAGAGTCATGAAACACCAAACAACAACAGAGAAATAGCTGCAACAAAAGCTGTTATTAAAAATGGGGCATAATAGCAAGTTAAACACTCTCATGTAAGGTCTATTTCATACATCCTGGAAGCTAGATGGCACTGTTGCACAGAATGTCTAACATTAAGATTCATAGAAGTCATCCAGTTTGCTTGTTTATACTGTGCCCTGAAAGTATGAGTAAGAAGATTACATAGCCAGACACGAGCCTGTAATGCAAATAATTCTGCTCATGTATTTGCATAATGATGCATTTAAAAGTTTGTGAACATATCTTTATAAAACTTCACCATATTGCTGCAGATGAAGTATACAGTATATATATATATATATATATATATTAGGGCTGGCACTTTAACGTGTTCATTTAGATTAAATAATTACACAAAAATAATGTGGTAAAAATGTTTTACGCATTTTAATCACACCTATTTTTGCACCGCGGAACGTTTCTCGCTGGAAGAGTTTCAGCGGACCGATTATACTGGAGCACCAACTGGCGTTTCTAATGTTCTGAATGTACTTGAAAGGAAGGGATCACCGATCCAGATCGGCCGATATGTTTGTGCATTTTGTCAGTAAAGCCGGTCCTGTAATCAGTGGTAAATGCCATCAGTTGCGTGATTTCACTTTGAGCCGTATATACTACACACAGCCCTTGTTCACTGACGAGCTGATAACGAACATGGTTTTGCGCCGCTCATCAGTAAACAACGGTAGTGTGTAGTATACACGGCTCAATGTGAAATCATGCATGGCACAATATTGGTCTGTTGGACTTGGTTGAACAAAAAATAAACAATATTTTGTTGCTTAAGCTTATGTATTCAGTCATTATTTAATGGTATACTAAAAACCCATATGAAAAAACTTACTTCTCACTGTTCTCAGGTCAAATATTTATAAGCGATTAAAATGCCATTCATTTTGATTAATTAATCACAAAGCCTCTAATTAATTAGATAATTTTTTTTAATCGAGTCCCAGCCCTAATATATATCATACATGCAAACTTGTCGCTTTTCGGCGACAATCGCCGTTGTCATTGTCAATTGGGGCATTCACGTGAAGCGTGTAGAACCGGAGAGTTTTTTGTGTTTTTTAAATGATCGGAATCTCAACTGAGCTTGCGCCTGTCAAGAGAGGGAGGTGTATGGGAGGAACTAAAAGTGAGAGGAAGACAGATCTACACGCGAGGAAACGGGAGCCCGCAAGCTCATTTCAAACTCTCGCACGCGCGACATGTCGTCTGTGCGCAATACAAGCACTCGCGCGCATAAAAAGTCATCTGCTCGCGCAAACACTTTTAAAGTCGTGGGGCGGGGCTTGCAGTTTTAGTTGTAACCTCAAATGTCATTGGTTATTCCCCTTTTCCGGAAGTCAGTATTGGATGCCTGTTATAAGATGATTCATTCACTTGACTAGAGACATGGCATTGGACCATATCTTAGTTATTGTTTCATTAGCTTGATTTACTTTGAACAATACATTAAATTACATTAAGTAAAGACACCATCTTAGATAGTAGATCTTTTTCAGATACTTTATTGATAGACCTTTTAAAGACTTGCAATTACACATACACATAAATACCCCCCCTAATAAGTATTAAATTACGTTTTAAACGTAATTTTAATTAGAGGATTAAATGACGTATTATTGTATAAATATAAAATGCAGATACAATTTTCTGTTATTGCTATCTTTGATCAAATAAATAAGACATTTGGGTGTATGTATGTGTCTGTAGAAGTGTTAAAATACTAAAGTATCTAAAATCGATTTAAAATTGTAGTTAAAAGAGCTTTTGTTAGCTTGTTTGAGTTTTAGATGGTCGGCACGATTCCTGCCTCATTCCAGACTAACACCGCCACTTCAATGGGTCCCTTTGTAGGCTCCTCTCATTTCTGTTGATGTCAGAGAAATCAGCTGCTGTGAAATGTTGATTGGAAGAATAAGGGGCCCTTGTGTACAGCCTGTAGTATTTCAGACTGGTAAATCAGGTTGGTTTCAACTAATTATTTACATATTCTATTTATTCAGCATTTATTCTATTTTTTCATCTATTTATTTTTGTATCAAAGAACAGAGATGAGGTTACAAAACAGCTTGTAATGTACCTGAACTTTACAGTGAGGCTCTTTAAATGACTGTTGATGGCATTCCTTGGTGAGGTGTTTGTCGCCTGTGACGTCAGGGGCTTTTAGACAGTCGGAGAGGTTGGTTAAGGCTCAGAAATGGTCGGTCGCGTTTGGTGCCAGGACTCTGAGAGAAAAACAACATCATGTGCTGTTGTTGACGCACAGCCCCAGTGTTACTGGAGTCTCAGTTCTGACCTACTTTAAAGGGCAGCCCAATTTGAAGAGGCTTCAGCTTCACGATCACTTATCTCAAGGGAGTGCAATGAAAAATTCACTCATGAATTCTGCTGAAGGGGCCTTTGTGTGTTTTTGTGCATTTTAAATAAGGGGTATTGACTTTTACAGAGTGCGAAACGGCATGTCTCATTTCAATCTGAAGCACTGATATGATGTCTAGCCGAGAGATGCGCTTTACCACACACAGCGGTGCTTTATTTGCTGTGACGGCTCGAATGGAAGATTTGAGGTGGGGGGGGGGGGGGTTTCCAGCGTTTCTACTGAAGCTGCGCAACTCAGAATTGTGTTTTGACAAAACTATTATGAGGAAACTGACCATGAAGCTCCTGGGTCTCTGCAATCAGATCTCTATCGATGAATCGGTTAGACTTCCAGGACTCTCCCGCTCAGCGATACGCCTCGAAACATCACAGCCATTATAGGTTTACCGTTTACAGCCTTCTGTAAACCGGCCGAGCAGCTGACTGCATGTAAATCCAGATATAATAGCAGCGACTCCCCCCTTCCCTCTTGATTTCCTCTCGTCCTTTTTAAGTCTTGTGTTACAGGGAAAATATGCAAACCATTTTGGAGAGAGAACAGCGGATTTGCTCGGTGGGAACACGGCGTGACTCCAGTGAACCAGGCCACAGAGTAAACACTTTCTTCTCTGAAGCCAGAAATAGTTTTGACAGAGTGAGAGAAAGGAATAGAGCAACACGGCTGTGTTTTGGAGCAGCGAGAAAGAGAAAATAGCGGGTTTTTTTGGGTCCGCCCCCCCCCCAATCACTTACTCTCCTACATCTGAAAATATCCCCGAATAATGTGCCCAAAGGCTTCCACTTCTCAACCCCTACGCGAGCTTGTCACTCTCGCAAATGGGGTCGCTGCCACCGGTAAACACAGGTCATGTCATACCCCTCTATTAACTCAATCACACTGCTACTAGTAGAACGGCTGTTAGGCATTTAGTTAATTGTGACGTAATTAACCTGTCAGTGTGCATTAAAGTTGCACAAGCCAATTCGTATGAATGTGGGCTGGTTTGGGCATCCTGTTCAATTTACACAATGGCAATTTTGTGTGCTTCAGAGGTGACCAAAAGCGTAATTACAATGAGGGACCATGTGCTTTTGAAAATTTGAAAAACTATGACTATTTTTCTCCCAGTACAACACAAAAGAAGTTATTATGACACTAGAGTTGAAAAAAAAGAAAAAATATACACTAGCATTCAGAGGTTTGGAATCATAAATATTTTTTTTTTTTTTTTTTTGTCAAGACAGCATTTATTTGATTTTATTACTATTTAAAAATAACTGTTTTCAGTTTGAGTTTGAAAAAAATCTGCCAAATTTTGACTGCTAGTGAATATAGACCAGTAAAGAGACATTTTAATATTTAAAAAAGTATATTATATTGTTTTATATAACATTATATTGTATTGCAAATGTAATATAAATATAAATATATATCTGTAAAAATACAGAAATACGAATTTATAAATGTATAGTTATATATATTTTTTATATTTTTAACTATATATTTATGTCAATTTCACTTTTAAATGGCAACATTGTATTTTTGTTACTTTTTTTTTTTTTAAGTGCATAAAAATAGTCCCATCATAGTTGCATGATGTCCCTGAAAGTCACCTTCAGGATGGTACACTTACAAGAAATACTCTCAGGGACATTGATTTAAATATGTTTTTTAGTGCATTTTTTTTTGTACAGGACAACGAGCTCTTTGCCTGAATTGTGGCAGTGTTTTTAGGTAAAGGCTGATGGGGTTGGATCGCTCTGAGACAGCATGGCATCAGAAATGGTGTCCATGTGCCGGTCAGCTGCAGCTGATTAAATGACTATTAGCTGTGCCAGACTCTATCCCCATATCTCATTCTACATCCATTACTGAGCAAGCTGTCCCACTCTCAAGCGGAGGACCCATCTGTCCGAGCCCCGCTGACCGCCTGCACCCAGCTTGGTTACTGTAGGCCTTCATTATTCTCATTGCAGGTTGACTGTATGCTTGCTATTAGTGCTGCATTGATGTACGAACTAACTTAATTTCCCGCTATTTTTAGTAACAGCACAATACATACAGTAAATCGCATTTCTATGACATAAAAACCAAAAAATTCATTTGTAACCTAAATGACTTCCTAATTACGATTTCCTCGTAACGATTTTCCCTTTCCCGTGTCATAAAACCTTCTGCCCGTTCTGTTTTGAGCTTGCAGGGTGAATAACAGGTGACACGGAGCAGACTTTAAACCCGAAATCATTTGACCCCCGTGTCAATTTAGCTTTTCAAGCTCTATTCAGAGGGCTGTAAGATTTAAACGAAAAGACTGAAAATGATTATCTGAATGTGTTATGTGGGATTTTGCTGGTCCAGCAGAGGCAGCGGCTTAGACCCTGTTTGACGCTTAAATCCTTTGAAGTGGTGTGTGCGCGCGCGTGTGTGTCCTTACGCCAGGTCTATTGAACACAAGCCGTTTTATTTTGATTTTTTTTTCCTCTCTTCTCCCCAAATACAGAGGGCACAAGTGCTTGGACTCTGTATCAGTGACCAAATTAAATCAAGCGCAGACCAGCCTGGCCTCTCTGTTTTTTTCACAACTAATTTTTTCCCCAGATAGGATCTAAATGAGTTTTCCAGTGGGTGAGATGCTCAGTTGGCTAATGGATACCATGTGCAGACGTGCAGCCAACACCCAAAAGTAATCATCTGTTGGCAAGAATGTTTAGCCATTAGGCGAAGTATAAATTCCCACAATGAGCTCCACTTTTATCAACTAAGTCGATGTAAGCGGTCCGCTTGGGAACTCGATGAAGACCCACCACAGTCGACAGGCTGTGCAGAGGGTCACCGTCCCAGCTTAGTAGGTACAGTGGGGGGAAACGGGGTTTTGTAGCATCTCTGCGTGATGGCCACAGCGTGTATTGTTTCTCTGCAGAGATTTGACAGCAAATAGTGATGTCTAAATCCGTCTGGCACAGAGTTAGGGAAGAATCTCGACGAGAGAGAGGCTTTGTGAGGAGAGACAGCAGCACATGTCCAAAAGAAAATAAAAGTTTTGTGGGGAGATTACGGACTCCTGTAGGCCCGGCGATTCACGTGCTGTAAAGAAGCCAGCAGGAATCTCCCGATCTTGTCCGCCAAACTCGCTCGAGATGGGATGCCCCTGCCCACTACAATAAGACTCATCCTGTGTTGAACAAGCATTATCCGCCTCAGTTCTGAATGCGCTGCATCTCAGTGCTAATAACCATAGGTAATTAAAAGCTGAGGGGGTGTTAAGATCTGAAGTACAGGACAATCTTCTGCTATGATAAAACTCCAAAACCGTACACACACAGACCCTTTGTGATTGAGTTTCCCACCTTGAAGTATCCCTGTAATGGATTAACCCCGTCCCGCGAGTGGCCTGAATAGACAAGGATTCACTGGAGACGCAACAGAGCTGCTCCACAATGGGCCAGTCTTCTTTTGTTCCTTCAGCTTTTCGAGTAAATCCAACCAACCCCCTCCCCCCTCCCCAAAAAAACCCTGTAATTAGATTTGAACTGTTTGCAGACATCCCAAAAGTGAGCTACACAAAGCATAAAAAAGTGTACCCTTTAATTTACAGTGCAAATACTTTTCCATTAGCGATGGGGGATTTGGTGCTGTTTGTTCCCCTGAAAGGAGAAGGAGGAGTAAACGGAGGTGGAAGACACTCTTCTGTTAGTTAATTGTGAACTCTGAGATTAGTGTGAACACTTCCAACCTTTCACCCCAAACAAAGGAGCGATCAGGTCTTGTTGCCTAGTGACATGGTCTTCAGACCGGCCAATTTATCCAGTGAGCTGGTTCTCACTACCTGTGCCTGCGCAATTGATGGAGCAGCCAGTGAATGACTCCATAACAGCTTTTGCTCTTCATCTTCATTTCTGGGCCAGATATAAATGCCTTCATATATGAATGCCTTCATATACCTGCCTAGAGTAAAGACCTTCATATCTCTGCAGTTATAAAAGGTAAATATTCATAGGTGTTCCACAGGTTTATAGCATTTATATTATTTTACATTCACATAACAATGATATCCTGATGCTCAGCAGTAAGGCTTTTATGCTGCCAGTATTTTATTTTAACCCTGCAAACATTTTCACTGGCTCCACCACACTTTTTATTCATTTTTTAACAATGTATGTTTACATTTTTTTTTTTTTTTTTTTTATGTAATATTTCATGAGTTTCATATTTCAAGGTCATTAAAGGATTTTCTGTACAATTTTACAAAAAGATTATTTCCAGATTTATCCATTTATGATGTAATATACATCTATATTTAATCCAAGACTCATTTCTTTTGACTGTAATATGCATATAAAATTGATAAACATACTTTTGATAAATAACTAATATGATGCATTTTTTCCCCATCGATTTTTAGTTTTTATCCATGCTAGTCAAAAATAACTTAATTATTAAAATCACCAGGTGACAATAATTGCTTATAAAATAATAGCATGCATGCGTGCATGATCAAGCACCTATGCACCTAGGTTTAATAGAGGTTTAGTAGTTTTGAAATCCTTAACCCAAGTATGAGCGGCAGTTATAGTATTGCATGCCTTAGCACTGATTATATGTAAGCTCTTCACCTTCAGTTTCTCTCATTCCCCAATGCCTGCCTGTTCCCAAACAGAGTTGAGTTGTGAGCTCAGGTGGGAGCCATTACGCCATGGAGGCTTGCCCTTATCAGTTAATAGCAGGTTTCCAGAGACTAGGATTGTTTTGATAGATGACACCTGGTCACTCGCTCACAAGTCACACAAAGCAGAAGAAATGAAATGCTAGGCTAGATAAGATATCACTGAAAATACTCAACCATTGATTGCTCAGTCATAAAGGTTGGGTGTGCGGCGGTCCGAGTTAATCTTTCCTCCTGTTCTTAAGACACAGGACCCAGAGTAGCATCGGGTTCAGATGCAGCCTTGAGCACCCCAGTTTGGTGTTTGTGCCGGAAATGAATGGTTTTGTCCTTTATTCGCATCTGCGGCTAGAAGAATGCTCTTCATTCAATTTTTTTTAGGCGTCCTGCTGATATAATAAGATGTTTGGATGTGTCTGTTTACTAGGTTTTTTTACACATACACACACAAAGAGAATAAAGAAATGCCGTTACGGTCTTTCATCCCCCCCGTCACTCTGTAGGATTGGGTGTCTGTTTACAGTCCGGCTCAGAGGGCTGCCTGTGCGGCACGGTGCTGACCACAGCTTCAGAATGTGATTGATTATGTGGGGTTTATGCCATTGAGAACCTTTCAACGGCTCCAGGGGTCACAGGGTCATCTCATCCGCAAATCCACAAAATCAGTTTCCTTTTGTACAGTGAGACACACAAAACCTTTTTCTCCCTTCTTTACCCTGGGAAAACGGGGGATGGGAATGTCATTTAAACAGCCCTCTTTTTTTATCCAGTTTCTTTCCCCAATCTTTTTTTTAAAACACTTTGACTGAAAATTGAAAAAATGTTGGATCTGTAAGAGGGAGTTACTGACGTTAAAAGCATTTTAATAGATACCTTAAGATAAGTGTGCTTATATTCACAGATCTGGCAGCAACAGGAAGCTAGATTAGAAAATTATGCTCTAATATGTAAATGATCTAACTGTGCAATCTAGTTTTTGAATGTATTTTGATCTTGTTTAACTAATTCCCCATCAACGTCAGATTTATGAGACCTTCTATCAAATTTTTGCAATCAATCTCTATTATTCTAAGTCTAGGTTGCTTTACACCCAACTATAAAACATTAAATGAAAAATACAGCGGGAAAGCTGCCGCTAGGCACCCTGCCGCGTTGATATGTGGTCGACAGAACAGTGTAATTCAGAAAATGTGCCAGTCCTTGGCCTTTAGGCTCAGGTCTTTGTGGTCATACGCCCTGGATTACACTTTAACCCCAGGGAGGGTCTCTAGGCGAGGTGAAAGGCCAGCGGCCTCGTTTGGAGGGGAAAAAAAGAAAGTCCTCTCTCTCCTCAGGAATGCAGTATCTTCTCACCCAATAAGCTCAGTTAGGGATTTCACCACTGATAAACGTTCACCTGAGACCCTCAGGAGTCGCACCCTGGGCGCAAGGTCTTGTTTGCGATGTCTCTGTCGTAACACACAGATTGTGGCGCGCATTCCTCATACAGATGCCGTTTCTAGACGTTCTCGCAGGAGGTGGTTCTTCTGAGATTTGTATGTGTGTGTGTGCCATTATGTCTCTCTGAGAGCACTGGGGATTCAGACTAACCCTTCAGAAGAATGTGTGGCATACAGGCCAGTCTGGTTTTAGAAACAAGAGTCTTATCCTGTGTTTGCTGTAATTTGCAGGGCTCAAGGTCTATGAGATATACGGCCCTGAGAGAGGCCAGAGACTCCCAAAGCGCGCGTCTGATTTGTGGCAGGCGGTGGAAGGCACTAGACTACAAACATTGAGAGTGAAAAAAAAAAATAGTCTAACTGATGTGTATTTATTTAATCTACTCTGTGTTTTTAGTTTATATAAATAATGCCTTGTTCTTATTAAACCAATATTGGCTTTAATATTAAACTCAGTTTCTGTAGTTGTTTGAAGCAAGAGTTGTTCCAGCATCTGAATGATTGTAAAGGGTCAATTAATAGGAAACGAGTGAGAAACTTGCCATTTAACGAGTGGGTTTCATGTGTAGAATAACACAGGCTCCTATGTTATCCATACTCTAAGAGGTCATTTAAGGTCTGTCTAGGTCTTAACTGGAAGCTTGTGTGGCCGCTGCTTATGAGGGCAGGTAGAGCTCCCCCTGCCGGACGTCTCAGGGGTAGTGCATTTGACAGCATACTCGAGCCCTGTTCTTATTTTTTCTTTGTCGTTCTTTATTGTATAATATATGAAGACCAGCTAAAACTTAAAGCTCTATTTCAACACATTATGTCAATATAAGTGCACTTCGAATGCATATAAAAGTCGTTCAGATAACTTTGTAACGCCACCATGCCAATTCTACTTTCTGTCTGTCGGTAATGAAATGCATCCTTTGATATTTTTCCCATGTGGCTCCAAACAAAGCAGACATAATTGAAACCAAGTCGCCAACCTTGAAATATGACAGATAAAGGTGCGCACTAGATGTGATGTGCGGCGCCATCGATTTGATTTGATTTTGTCACTCTCGCTGTGTTTCTTTATATCTGCCATCTGTCTCTCTCTCCTCGCTCGCTGATTCATTCTCGGGTCGGCCGCGGCACATGGATGCAGCGCATTGTGAATTCACAGAATGACATTTGTGACCACGGGCTCTTTGAAAATAGCGCTGTTCTAGTACCTGACGTTAATATGATTCCAAAGCATATCCCCTTCACATATAGGAAGTCGGATGTAAACGAAAATACAGAGCTGTGATTGAAAAGGAGAGACTGTATATAACTATATGTTTTCTTGTTTAGTAGCAAGTGAAATGCCAGGAAGCTTGCAGCTTGCAGCGAAGGGATGCTGGTTTGCTTGTATGTGGCTGGAATAATAAGATATCACCTTAAGATCTTATTTGACGGCTCTCTGCACTTCTGTCCCATGACAAATGCTTTGATGATAATCAGGCGGTGGGCTGGAGGTCAGCCAGGATCTCATTGGGAGTGACCCGTGTTTGGTGAATCTATCTGTCAGAGTAGTTCCTCACATCTGTGAATAGATGTTGTTTGTGTGTTTTGAGAATGTGTTTGGGCATGCAGAGCCTTCTTTCCTTTTTAAAAGCTCATTACTGTGGAGATAGTGAATTAACAGGTGTTAACACACAGGATAAATGACAGGCTGATGAAAGCATCTCCTCCACTATCAAATGTAAATTAATTAGATTCTATCTAAATTAAACACGCCACGTAATCATCATGGGGCGACGGGGCCTTTTTGAACATTTGGTGGGCTTGAGTTTTACGAACTGATAATGTTTCCTTTTCTTCTGTTTTTTTTTTTTGCTGTTTGAAGCCCGCTAAGCCCCTGAATCTGTTTCCCATGGACCCTTAAAGCATCTCCAGTTGTCTAATGCATCCTCTAATGTGCTCTCACAATGAAAACATCTCTTAGTTTATTGCCGTTTTTGTTTAGTTTTTTTAAACCCGCCAAGGATTTTTACCTGGGAGTGTATAGAGCATGCCTTCCACGCTCAGCGGCAGCAAAGCCAAATCAATTGGCTTTCTAATGGAATTAAAAAGGGGGTTGAAGTGATCGAGGCAGACCTCTATATTAGTTGCTTCAAAAGCGTTTCCCCCAGGCCCCTCGTTTTTTCTTTCCTCCCCAAGCACCGATGCCGCTTGATCGACACTCAGCTGATCTATAAATAAAGTCTTTTCTTTCTTCACAAAGACTTTGCGGTTTACTGTTTGTCCTCAAGGTCAGGGTCAGGCTGTTCTGAAAAGACATGTTCCAGTGATCATTAGGAAAATAACCCGCTCCTAATTGAGACGGGCAGCTTCTGTCAGCTGTGTGAGGAAAGCGAATCTCAGCGAAATTCTCAGATTTTTCCCTTGCTGTCTTCCTCATTCTCAAGAACAACAAATCTAGATTGAGAATAAAGGCTTTAGCACCTGCTTCTATTAAACTGTCAGTACATTTTTTTGCAAACAGATAAAAAACGAAGGTACAGTAGTCAAGTTCTACAATAACTGAAATGCTTACGCTCTTCGCGTGACCTTGATGCGCTTGTTTTCCCCAGCGATCTTGAGACGTTTAGTCACAACATCGTTTTACATTTCATTGCGTTGTTTTGTTTACGGTGTCGAGAGTTGGAGAAGACACTGTAGCACTATAACGCCACTGGCCTCCAATTTATGGAGCATGTTGATTGCCTTCCATTTTCTCATTTGAGTCTCCCTATGACAGAGAGAGCCTTCACGGTTGCTCGGCTGAGCATTCATTCTTAATGGTGAATTTAAAGCACGCAATCCCGTAAAGGAGCCCAACAAAGCGAACTTGTGCGCGCCATCGGGAAGGTGATTTTGCTGGGCAACAGGCTTGTTCGTCGACCCTCATTTCCTCTAAGAGCTGCACAAAAGCCTACATTAAGCTGGAAAGAGGCATGCCAGTCCTATTATTCTTAATACCTTTATCTATATATGTTATTTGGCCATGCTTCTCCAGAAGCATTTAAAAATGATTAACACTGGCGCTTCTTCATTTTTTTTTTGTTTCCTCTTCTCTTTATATTCACAAGCGGATCATGACCCACCAGCCCCCCCATAATGTTTTTGTAGCCGCGCGGCTTTAGAGTTCCATTCTCATTCCTGTCGTCTCAGAAAACAAAACAAACTCCTGTTCCTGTCAGTTGGGTCGGAGATAGGGGCAGCAGTGGGGTGGGGTGGTAACAGTGAAGGGTGGTGGGGGTGCAGCAGCTCAAAGCCTTTTGTCCAGTGGGAAAGACCATGTCAGCAACCACTGAGAAAAGGGGCTCCGGTCATTTGGCCACAGTAAAAGACCAAAAGTGTAAAGATTAGGGACGTAAGGGGTCGAGGTAAAAGCCTATGACTAATGTGGCTAGTCATTCACAGCTCTTGCCACATTGTTTGTCCACTGTCCAGATGGTCACTGGGAATAAATCACAGCGAGAGAGAGAGAGAGCTCGGTGGATTGCTAGGCTTGACTTCCTGTCAGATTACAGTGTAGTGAAGAAAGTCACTTGCCTTTGAATTTCCTCACTTTCTGATTTTTAGATCAGCATTTTAGATGGGGCGCAACCCGTTTTGGTCTTATGCAGTGACTGCTGTTTGTACCCATCATATGTTAAAGTAAGCTTTTAAAGTCTCGTGCTCACCAGTGCTGCATTTAATGAATCAAAAATATAATAAAACAGTAATATTGTGAAATATTAGTTACCATTGTCAAATATAACTTATTTCTTTGATGGCAAAGCTACATTTTTATCAGCCGTTGCTCTAGTTCAGTCACAAAATGCTGATCTAAAAATAAAAAGTAAGAAAAATTCTAATAATTTTTTTAAAATGAATTTGAATATATATATGTATCTATGCAAAATAAGGTTTCCCACTTAAAAAGCTGAGAGCTCTGTAATTTTTATCATAGGTATACCTCAACTATGAGAGACAAAATGAGAAGAAAATCCATAAAATCACATTTTAAGTTTAATAAGTATTTGGTCACCTACAAACAATCACGATTTCTGGCTCTCACAGACCTGTAACTTCTTCTTTAAGAGGCTCCTCTGTCCTCCACCTGTTACCTGTATTAATGACACCTGTTTGAACTCGTTATCAGAATAAAAGACACCTGTCCACAACCTCAAACAGTCACACTCCAAACTCCACTATAGCCAACTGTTGGAGCAATTATTAGAATATGGAAGACATACAAGACCACTGATAATCTCCCTCAATCTGGGGCTCCACGCAAGATCTCGCCACACAGGGGGAACAAGTGAATGACCTGCAGAGAGCTGGGACCAAAGTAACGAAGGCTACCATCAGTAACACACTGCGCCGCCAGGGACTCA
>JAUCMU010000046.1:6126112-6139590 GCA_032275025.1 Enteromius treurensis | reverse complement strand
TTATTTATTTTTTTTTAGAAATTCTAACATAGGCATACTTCCTATTTGTCTCAAAAATAAATTTCTAGCCTTTAAGGAGGATTTACATTTTACTTTTTTAAAGTCATGAGAAAAATGTTTGTAGCCTGAACTGCAAACACGACTACAAATGCATGCGTCATTTGAAATTTGCGACTGAGATTTTTAGAAGTGTGTTTCAGTCATGTAGTAGTGTCGTGCACAATAGGTTGTGCATGTAACATTGCACACAAAGCTTAGTCGTGTTCTCTTATCTAGTTTAAATGGTAAACAGGCGAATGAGTGAGTCGTTTGGGACATGACATACGCATGAATGTGTAAATACAGTAATGCTTATCCTGTCAGATGCCTTGAAAAGTGGAGCACCCGGGCGAGATGTCATGATGGACATCAGCAGAGGCATGATTTCCAGTTTTCAGTCCTGTTTGACAGCTACTCTCTTCTGCTGGCGTCCTGCTGACGCTTAAGTCATTACTATGGCAACCCGTGTGGATATAGCAGATATTGACTACACCGTCTGAACAAACACCTCTGATTTCATCACTTGCACTATGACAGCACGGACACTAAAGAAAAGCAAATGAGATTTATGTGCACAGTGAACACGAGAGCACGCCAGAGTCAGACAAATCCAGATTTCTGCATGCGTGTCGTCTGCTTCAGAGAGCAGATGAGCTTTAGTTATTATGGGACTCATCAGCACTGTAAACTTCAGAGAGCTCCAGACATCCTCCAGACACTCTCGCCTCCTTGGTATGAATCGTCCGTATCTCATTCCCTGCACTAATTCCAATTTAATTGCCAGTGGCCTGAAGCCTCCTCAATAGGAGTAACAAATGGTTTGATTTTGTAGACTTCATCAGACTGCATTTTAAATGCGACACTCACCCCGCGCGAATGCCAATGAGGCAGAGGAGAGGCTGCCTGTTTACTAATTATCCTTTTTCTTACTGGGAGCCGCACTGCAAGGGTTGTCTGATTAAATCGGATTTGTGGGATAGGGGGGAAAAGCAAGCACGGTCCTCTGCTTTGTAAACGATCCTCATCCGAGGCGAGGGCCAGCAGTGCACTGTAAATTCTGATCTCTTAAAGGGACACCGTGTCTTTTGTAGACCTAACGCAGGGGTGGGTCCACTCGTAAATTCCTCCCCCCGGCGTTATAGTGTTTATGATCTTTTATCACTTCATCCATCAGGGCAGTAGGATGATTCAAACATAGGCCATAATGTATATGTTATATAGGTTTTAAGTCTGGCTTTTAATATGTTTGAAAGTCAGCTCGCATCCAGAGAATCTGCAGCATTTTTGACACATCAATTCATAATAATTCATTTTGAGGATGTATATTATCATCCATTCTATGCAACAAAAAAAAAATGTCATCAAGACAATGAAGATGAAAAAGTACATCATGTTAATAAGGGATTCCAGCTGCATGTTACATATTTAATGTTTATATTTGGTTGTTATAAATAGCAATTTTAAAAAAGTGGTGCTGCAATATATTAGTAAATGATAACCACATTACAAGTGACAGTATTGCTCCTTAATGTTGGTTGTCACCCTTCAGAAAATGGAAATAAGGTGGCGATGATGCTCAAAATCATGTTAAAGTAGATGACAGACAAAAGTAAAATGCCTGAAATAGGTTTTCTCTGCAATGTGGGAGGTTTTCTTTTTTTTCCTTTAAATTTACAGGGTCTTAGACACCAGAACTGAGTGTGATTCAATGGCCAAAAAACAAACAATAAACAAGATAAAGATGAGTTTCACTGATGGCATTATTTTTCTTTCAAAGTTTCTATAGATATCTTCATAATGTAGTTATTTAGATTTATTTTGGCCATGATAATAATGTAATAAAAACCTGTTATCATGCCAGAGCTTCATTTTAAGTAGTCCTCTACTTTTGTAACCATGTTTTGTTTTTGTTTTTTTAATCATTTGCAACTTGATGATTCAAAATAATGAAGGGTTACTAACTCAAACCGGGAATTGTCGAGTGTGAATCGGTGCTGCAGAACCCTACTCCATTTTGCTGAATCCTCTTTGCAGTCACGTCGAGCTGGTGTTGAAAGCTTACTTAATTATGAAGAATCTGCCTCCAACACCTGTCAAAGTCAATAGGGCCAATTTCTTCCATGTGGGTTTGTGAGTGATGAAGACATTTTCTCTGTCTAAATGGACACTGGAGAAACCATATGGTTCCATGACATTATCTTGAGGTAATTAATATGGCTTCTACAATGACATCTGGTGGCATTAATCTATCTGAGAACGCGGCATCTCACCGCAGCCGCCCGACATGAAAGTGAATTATCTGTAACTATTATTGGTGCAAAGTCTGGAAAGGTACCAGCCCCAGAATGAGAAGCAATCTTTTCGGCGGTTTAACGCAGGTTGCGCCGTCCTCATTCTTTCCCTACCAAGCGTCAGTTTAAGGCTTTTAAATGCAGTCTGCCATTGTAATTCTCCTTTTAAAAAGCCACCACTTGAGATGAAAACCTGTTAAATCAAATAGCGTATTTTACACGTCCCCCTGTCGGGTGTCATGTATTTGTAAGGCAGACCTTCGGAGACCAATGACACTTTGATAGTAACACACACAAAATGTTATTTTGTTTCTCCCTCTATCTCCCTCTCTCGCTGTCTCCCGTCTCACCATCTCTCCTCCTGTTAGATCAATAAACAATTCATTGAAGCTCTTTTCTTTGCTTTTCTTGTCAGAGGCACAGAGGCGTTTTGAATGCATTAAGGCAGCGCTCTGTGCTGTCACACGCTCTGTATTCCAGACCAAAGCTGTCAGTCGCTGCCCTCCCTCCCTCAGCAACCCCCTCCGAAAGCCTTGGGCTCCTCTAATGCCACATTATGCCCAGCCACTCTCCCGGATTACATGGATGTGCAGTCCTCCTGTAGTCTGGGCTCATTAGGTGTCAGGCCGAGTGAGCGAGAGAGCGAGCGAGTGAGTGAATACCCTGGCCGGAGAGATGCTGCAGACATATCGCATCACACGCACACACGGCCCCTGGAACAGCTTGTACCTGTTGACTTCCCAGCAGCCTGTAGCACTCTGTCATAAAAACACTCATGTAACATCTCTTTATCTATCTGTCTCGCTCTCTTCCCGACTAAAAATCCAATTCGTGCTGGAAAAAGACAGGGGAGATATGAAGCCAGGCAAGAGAGAACCATGTCTCTCCGATCGCTCTGAGTGCAAGACCCCTTGTTGTTTGCATTTCATTCAGCATCACGTTACCGTGGAAATGAATGGGTCAGAAAGCCTTTAGATGTGACTTTACCCTTCAGACCTAGAGCCCTTTGGTAATGCGCTCCTATAATGCTCACATTTATACATCCCAATTATAATTAAGATGCAGTCCCCATGAAAATCATTACACTGCTCTTGGGGGTTCTCGTGACTAATGTTCTCAGTATGCCGTGCTCTACACAGATATGCTCGCTTGCGAGCGCAGTAGGAAATGGTAAATTTCTCTTGATGGCCCAGTTTCACACTGAGGCAAAGTTCTGTGTTTTGCACATTATACTAATTGTGGGACTAAATATTTGAGCTTTCTTTTGAGGCTCCTCACACCCCCCACTGTACGTTAGAAGGGTTGTATGGTTTTGGCACCAGTTTGACCATATTGTCTCGCCCTCCTGAGCCCCTGCTAGCACCCATTGTCCCCAAGCTCAGCGGGGCTGCCAAGGCCCCCTCTGCCCCGGAGCGCCCGGGCAGCCCTACCCCCCACCTGGCCCAAACAGCTGCCCCCGTGACCTCTCACTCCCCTCCCTCTGTCAGACCTAAACCTCTCTCAAAAGCTTCACACATACCATACAGTCTTAGTGTATATATATCTGTCTTTCAGCCTGGATGTCTTCTACATGCATAGGTACTTTTATTAAAAAAATTTGACTTAAGGACGTAATTGTAATTTTGGGTTTGGTTAACCATTTAATGTTCAAGTATTACTGTATATTAGAGATTTGTCAGTGACCTATTCCACAGGTTACTTTATTACACTAGTAGGTGTGAGTGACTGAATCATTTATTCAAACAATTATTTCAAAAACATTAATCCAATAAGGATTGAAACAACCAAGTTTTCTTATACTGGTTCAGGCAGTCCCTCTAAAGAAGGGACAATCATGACGTTATTAAACTGTTCCCTCAACTGGTTTTACCTATTAATTGAATAAGTAATCATTGATCATGGTTGGATTTGATTTGGCATTGTTTTATTTGGCGGAACAAAAATTGACAGTAACTGTGGTAGCTTTAGTAACAGCATCATATCAGCTCAAACACCAACATCCTGCATACTGCGTGCTCATCAAGGTAACACATTCCAAGCAGAGCTTCAGAACAGGTGCGTCATATGTCCAAGCTCTTCACTGAGCAACAGGTGACATCACACCTCAAGGCACTGGCGGCAGACAGAGCAGCAGGAGTTTGTATTCCATCAGCACGGGAGAATTGAAACTCAAGCTAATTGACTTTGGTCTCACTAGCTTAGAACGACACACGCTCTCCATGTGGGGTTTCTCAGCTCAAGCATCGGCTCTGTGGGAAACGCAGTTGCCTCGTCTAACTCTCACATTAAGTTTTAATCACAGCAACATTCAGTTTGTTTGCGTAAAAAACAGTATTGCATTCTTACTGTACTGCATTCTTGAAAAAAAAAACTGATTTTTTGTGGTTTTAGTGCATGCATATGATCTTTGAAATATTTTGGGAAAATACTAAAAGTTGACAAAATGACCCTACAATATATTTATGCATTTAAAATGCATAACCTGTCTCTTCTGGGGAAATTATTATTGTGGTTGATGACTCCTGCAATACTCAAGATTTTTGTCTAATCAGAAACTCCCCAAACCAATTGTTAATGGCTGTAATGTAACCAAAGACTTCTCTAGAATTCCTTTTGCAACAGAAAATGTCGACACAGGACAGAAAACAAGTTTTGTCAAGTGAATTCACTGGGTCTAGACATGACACCTGATTGTGTCTAGGTGTTACATGGCATATTAAGCTAGACATGGGTTTTCTGGTATTCCCCCAAGTTGTCTTCTGAGCCAGGGATCATGTGGACACAACTATCCTGGAGTTTGAAAGTGTTTGCAGTGGTGAACACAAGCGGAACACAGTCTATAACTAAACGGTGCTGCGCACACGCTGTTAACTAACGGCCAATGCTTCTTCAGGGCCATTAACTTAACACTGCGATGGAGCCAAGAGGCCCTTATAAATAGACACAGGAGTGGAGGTAAATTATGCCAAAACTCAGCCAGCAGGCAGCAAAAGCCAAAGCTAGTCCTCTATCCAGGTGTCACTTTGTCCAACTCAATTTTGCACTGTAATAGAGGCGAGTGGGTCAGCCACTTCACTCTCTCTCTCTAGTTCTTTTTCTCTGCCTTACCCTTCAGTACCTCACAGAAGAGTTTCTCCCAGCCAGGCCATTTACTTGTGACGCTCTTTACTTCACACCGAGGAACACTTAATTCCAGCTAACACCAATCACATGGACACTGCACTTCCCTTCATGGCTGCCGCTTTATCAACTGTCCCCCCCCGCCCTTCTCCTGTTCCCAAAATAGTGTTCTTTCTTCAATGGAAGTGGTCTTACCACCTGAGAAATATGGTGCATTTGGAGTGAACTGTAAGATGTTAGTTTACTGGTAAAGAATCCTTAAAACAGAGCTTGAAAGGGTTCAAATGTTTTCTGGAAAGAATTGTCTCTTTAGTATGCTAACAGCATAATGTTATTGATCCAAAATGTGGCCAAATCTCCAAATTAAAAAAAAGACATGGGTCACAGTACATGGTCACTGATTAGGCTTTCTGTGAAGGGAATACTTGAAATGAAAAGTGGGCAAATTATCATCATTAAATCTTTCAGTCACCAATAATGTGGGATTTTAAGAGCAATCACAGAGCAGCTCTGGTGATGTGGCTTAGTTTTTCCCTCCGCCCCATCCAGACCCTTGAGCTCCCTGGGTCAGAGTCCACCTAACCTCTTGCATTCCTCAGAGCCTTTCCTCCCTACCCCCTATCACCCTGTCTTTCATCTACATCCACCCGCCCCCTTAAATTTAGCTTTTTAAGTTACTTTACAGCCTGTAGTTTTGCCCAAAACCTTCCTGAAGCAAACTTGCATTTCACATCCCCTAACTTCTTTGGGATTTCCTTCAATAATCAATGACCACCCTTCCTTTTTAATCGATAAACCCAGAGATGTAAGGAGTCATTAAAGATGGAGACGGCGAGAGGGGGAGGGAAACGGCTGGGCCCAGAGAAAGCCAGAAGGAAGGCTTGTCAGTATTTATTTGCAGAGAAGCAGCGATTCAGCTGCACTGTCTGAGATTTAAGGACAGGAATAGTCGTTTCTCTTGCTCACCTCACACTCATCCTCTCAATCGCTCCCGTTTTTTTTCCCCAGCAAATGCTGATTGATCGAGCTTTATGAACATGAGACTGGGGCTCCTCATAGATTTTTAAATTAGTGGCAGCTTTGCCCCAAAGATGTGTTATCGACTCATGAAATAGAAGCGGAGCTTAAAACACTCCCACTTTCCCCAGAGTTTTCTAGAGCCTGATAATTGAAAAAAGTGTGAAGTGTGAGTCTGTGTATGAGAGCAAAGCAAAAGAGAAGGGAAAATTGCTCACTTTATGCCTTTATCTATTTAAACACTTTTTTTTTTTATGGAGCTTTCAATGATTTGCTAATATTAATACCAGCCATCTAAACACCTTTTGTGGCACTAGGCGTATAATATATGCATCTCACCCTGTAGTACTGAATTAGATTCTCCCATTGATCCACTGAGATGGAGTGTATTTTCTAAACGAATCATTGTCTTTTTCAGCTTGATTGTCCACATTGTGATCATGTGATTCACAAGAACCTGTAATTACAGAAATGATTTTTTTTTTTTTTTTTTCAATAAGTAGTCAGGCAAATAATAGTCCTGCTCCGAAACCAATGCTGCTGTGTTTAGTTAGTCGGGACATTTTTACATGCACACTGTAAATGAAATCATTCTCTCATGCTAACATCTCGCTCTTTCTGCTTCCAGGATCAGATATGGCCATCTTCTGTTTGCTGTGCGGGAAGCGCTTCCAGACGCAGATGGCTCTGCAGCAGCACATGGAGGTCCACGCAGGCGTGCGCAGCTACATCTGCAGCGAGTGCAACCGCACATTTCCCAGCCACACCGCACTCAAGCGCCATCTCCGTTCACATACAGGTCTCACATCAGTCTTAACGTTGCGCATTTGTGCATAACCGACAGCCTCAGGAGCCACATTTTTGGAATGAATCAGTAATACATACTAATTTTGTGCTTTGATGTTTTATGCACATCCGTCAAGCCGAGCGATTATTTTAAACATGCTGAGATGTGATTCACCCTGTTTAAATCAGGATCCCGGTACAGTCATTGTGTTGGCTTTTTTTTTCTCCCACCCGTCATTCCCATCTCCTTCTGGATGGAGGTGGATGGAATGAAGATACCAGGCTGAAGTGACATGTCATTTAGCGAAAGGCCAAAGCGCTGTGATGGCTTGTGACAGCACAGATATGGCCCTCCCCGGTCGGGCTAGTCCTGCTATATGCCGGTTCCATCCCCATGTGGCCAGACGCGTGGCTGAGCAGAGAACAGTCTCCATTACTGTCTCCGAATATGAGACACTGGAAATGAATCCCATTTTCTCCAGAAAGCCTTTCCCCCCATCGTCTCTGACCTTAAATAACAGCCTGACGTGTCAGAGTTGCTTTACTCTGTGGCGGCAGGGATGAATATTTGAAGCGAAAGCGGGAGATGAGCAAAGCCCGCCTGTTTATAGGCCGCCCGGCCTTCATTGGGCTGCTGACGGTACAAGGCGGCCGAGCGCTTACTGTACTCGCTTGTCCTCGCCGGGCTGTACATTGAAGCCGACGCTCCCGCCTGCACGCATAAATGTCAACGGTCTGCTTCACCACAGACATGGTGGAGGGAGAAAGAGAGGCTGTGACGCAGCGTCGCGCTAGTTTGAACCCAATTCTCTGTAGGCGTGTATTAAATTACAATGAGCGCTAGCAAGCACCCGTTTAATGTGATGTGGGGGCTTTTGTCAAGGAGCTGAAAGGGAAAAACTGCTATTGGCACTTCCAAAAACCACCGAAAATAAGTCTCTAAATTTTTTCTTAAATAGGACAAAAAAAGAAGACTCGCTGCTCGCGTTTAATTCTCCTTTGATCTTCTTAATCTCATTCACAGTGTATTTTTTAATGCTGGAAACTGAGTCGCTGATATGATAAGGACTCAGATGTTCCTCCAGAGCAGTGTTTCCCAACCTTTTTTTATCTTATGTACTCCCACAACCCTGTCAATAGAGCTCCAGTGCCCTTTTATCAACACCACACCAGAAATGTCTTCCTTGAATTTGTTTAGGTTAATATAATTGTCGCCATTGTTACATTGATTGACTTTAAAGCAATCTCTACGTCTTGCATCTTTAATGTTTGACTCACCAGATGGTTTATATAAAAATAAAATAAAGCCATGTTGCCCTTCAATCATAAAAATACTTCAGCTAATTTATTTGTAAATCTAATACAGATTAATGTTTAATATTTTGTATTATTATTTTGTATTTAAGTATAATCAAGTTTATAATGGTTATAAATTATTAAACATGAGCAAAACATACATTCACAAAAATTTACTGAATAAATCTTTATCCATTAGGAATTTTTTGCTGGCCAGTGGCCAGTATATTATTTATTTATTTATTTATTTTATTTATTTATTTTTTGCCATTCTGCCATTTATTGGTAAAAAAAAAAAAAAACTATATTATTAATCATTTCCACACATGAATTACAGTTCAGAACTGTTGGAATCAGTACACATTTTCTCTTTTTTTTTTCATTAAAGGATGCATTAAACTAAAATAACCGTAAACACAATTATTACGTTACAGAAGATTTTGACAAATAAATGCTCTTCCATACACCACGGTATATACCAAAGATGTAAATTATAGTAAGATAAGTAGGTAGTGTTTTTTTTAATCACCAAACCAGTAATAAAATAAAACATTATATTTCATAATAGCACTCTTTTCACTATATTTTTGATCAAATTAATGCAGTCTTGGTGAGCATGAGTCATTTATATTTGTATAGTTTGCACATTTAGTTTTACTTCTTTAGTGCATTAAATGCATAAAAATGTAAAATATTATCTAATATCAGTTGCAAATGTTAAATCAAATAAATTCATCACGGCTCTGAAAAACGCTAAAGCAATAGCTTAACATATCCCTTTTTGCTCCACGTGTGTGGTGCCCACTCAAAAATAAGTTAAATGAGTGATTATGGGCCCACACAGTCATTACTCTGTAATTCAAGCCCAAGCTTAAATTTGATTTCAGTCATACCTCAGCCTAAATGCCGATGCAGAACCAATTTTGACAGGATTTCAGCGAATGATTACACGCGTTTCCGCTGATTTTAGAGAGGAATTTCTGTTCTTGAATGTACTTGCCTGTGTACTTTTCCAGGCGCGCGCAGTGTGAGCGAACGCTGGCATCCATTAGGGCTGATAATCATGGCAGCCCCCTCGCTCCCCCCTCCGTTCCGTACGCTGCCGGCCGTGCCTCGTTAATATTCCGTTGTTGTTCTGTGCTTGTGTTTTATTCGGAGCCCATTTTCCATCTGCGGCGGGTGTTTTGTGTTCGCAGCTGTGTTTGATAGTGCAGCCCAGTCGAGACCCTGGCAGTGATGGATCCTTGATTTACGCTGCTTAGTGCATAATGAACTCGGCCCCTGCCTTAACGTAAGCCTCGGCCCTGCCAGGCGCCAGGCGGTGCCCGCAGACCCCAGCCAGGTACGCCACCGCAGCGGTCCCCTGAGGCACGGGGGACGCAGGTGGCAGCCCCCGAGCTTCCCAAATGTCTTTTCCGCCCTCTTTGTGCACTCAGACTTACAGACAGACACAGAAAGGAACCGAGGAACACGCAGTCGGTGACAGCATCTTGATCTATCACCTTGTATCTTTACTGCCTCAAAGCTTAATGTATTCCAAACAAAGCAAAGCCGTCAAACAGAATTTGATAAGCAAATTGCCTTCTGTTTATAGCAGCGACACGCTGCATTTACATAACAGGTAGCCTAAAAAACACCAGCTGAGTTTTACGATATGAATTTGTGCCTTGTGGTGTCAGGAGAGAGCTGTCACAAATTATTTCATCAAATAAAGATTAAAGATGCTTTTACTGAGGGTAGAAGCGAGCCTGCGGATTTAACTGGTGGCCAGATTTCTGGAGGCTAACGCAGATGTCTTCGATTGACGCGCCAGCTTAGGCGCAATTAAAGTCAGGTGAATTTGGCGCGATTGCTATTCTCGTCGCGTGCCGGAGAGCAGTCAGGGAGCGTGATGGATTGTGATCTCTTCTGTGGAGGAGGCATTTCGAAGCGCCAAATTTCTTACAGCGACTGATAACTTCATGCACACAAATAAATACTGTCACTTTTATTGATTTCTGAAATGTATGGGGGTTTTTCTGTCTTGTGTCATCTCCTGCTTTTTTTTTTTTTTCTTCTCTTTCCCATTACTGGTGAAGCGAAGACGGTGGAGCCCGAGCAGCCGTGTAAATGTGAGGCGTTTAGCTGCGTCTCGCCACGAAACGTGCCTGAGGAAATTGACATTGTCTGGTAACGGGAGGCGGCGAGAGTCTGAGCATGACAGTACATAACGAGAAATGCAATTTATTCCCAGGCACGGTGCCGCTCGGACAGCCAGATAATGAAACGCGTAGGTCATAGACGATGACTTAAACCCTCCGCACAGAAGTGAAATGCATTAAATATGGGGAACATTACACGCCTGGCGGAGTCGTGCATCTGTACGGAGAGAGAGTGATATACGGTTAGCTGATAGTGAGACACAAAAACGCAATTAGAGCAGAGAGCAGAAAAAGAAACACCCCCGCATATCATAATATCACTGATTACTGACCTCTGAATATCCATTACAGTGCAAGACGACAGGAAGATATAGATGACAATGACCTATAACAGACAACTGATGATATTGTACTGAGAGCTTATTATGGCTTGATTTCAAATAAATATTATAGGCCTGCTTTTTAATGCTTTCTGAGAGAAAGAAATGTTTCTCCTACTACCTTTGTTTTCTAACATTTTTCAAAATCTTTTCATTTTACAGCCTTTCTGTGTTCTCTTTATGGAAATTAAAGGTTGTAAAATTATTTCAGTTTTTTTTTTTTACATTTTGTTTTGCAGTGATACTCTTTAAAAACCAACTTAATTATTGCTTGCTGTTTCTGTGCATATGATTCAATGGGAGATTCTATACACATTTCCAGTGTGTATAAGTGTAAAACGGTGTATGAAGTCACATTTTTGATGAAATCTGAGAGCTTTCTTGACCACGCATAGACAGCAACTACAGCATTCGAGGCGCAGAAACATAGTAAGGACATAATTAAAATAGTCCATGTGACACCAGTGGTTCAACCATAATTTTATGAAGCAACAAGAATACATTTGTGTGCAAAAATCCAAAATTACAACCTAAGTATTTTCATTTTTGGGTGAATTCTCTCTTTAAGTGTAATTTAGTGATAATGTAAGGTCATTATAGGCTTTATAATGTCTATCTGGTGTAAGTCTGTTCATTCACAGCTCTCACAGTGTTTATGATTGACACTAACTTGCATATACTACATTTACTGACCGGACTTGTGTCCAACAGGTGACCATCCATTTGAGTGCGAGTTCTGCGGCAGCTGCTTCCGAGACGAGAGCACGCTGAAGGGACACAAGCGCATCCACACCGGAGAGAAACCCTATGAATGTAACGGTTGCGGCAAGAAGTTCAGCCTCAAACACCAGCTAGAAACCCACTACCGTGTCCATACAGGTACTGTCCGCCTCTTCCTGTTTATGAAACCATGGTGACTGGAAAAGCTTTCTTTGGGTATTATAGTCCTCCTTGGTTTATTGCACTACTTTTCCAGCACCACTGAGGATTTTGATCCAGTAACATGCCCTACTTAAATCATGTTAAGCGCTCACGGTCGCGTGTAGCAGCTTTCTGTTATCCTTGTCAGCAGGCGAGCATCATATCAGATCTTTAGATCACAGCTGAGGCTGATGCCAGCACAGGCCGTGCCTCTTTTTGGCTTCAGACCTGTGTAAAGAGCCCCTTTCCTCTTGTTAAGGTGATATCTGATTGATTCCTACGTCTTGGCGCTCTGTAAAGCCCACACCAAAGGGCAGGCCATTTCCAGTGCTGTCAGCTCGCTCTTTGACAAGGGGATTAGCGCGGAACTGTAGAGACCGGGGCTCTCGGACGCACCGACGGACACCAGATCTTCCCCTCCTCTCTGCCACTCAAAAAGCCATGCCGTTAAGCCAAACTATTAAGTAAGCCTGTCGAATAATTGGCATCTTTGGGTGGAGTTGGGATGGGGTAAAGCCTCGGCGGCGAGATAACAAGAACAACGACAAGCTCACAGTCAAAGGCCACCGCATGCAAAAAGGGGAGCCGCTTGATGAAGCATCGACATTGGCAGCCCTGCTCCTGTCGATGGCCAATCAATAACTGGGCTCCATTTGCAATTCATTATTGCCTGGTTATCTGAGGCTGCCCTGTTTACAGTGCAGTTAAAGTACACTGACCACACGTGCATGTTTCACCGGAGTCCCGACGGTTTAATGACCATCTCATTAGGGCCTTTGCAAACGCAGACGGACATGACATTGCTCGAACCGCCGAGGTCAAGGTTCTTCAATCCCTCCGTTAAACAAACAGAAGACCTGAGCAAACAACGCAGACTTTGCATTCCCAGGATGCCTTTACCCAACACGAGCGTTCTTCAAACTTCAACTTATCAATTCTTTCCCTAGTGACATTTTTAAAGGTCGACGTTTAAATGACTTATTTTTACCGTCAGAACAAATGTGCTGCGCTTTGCGTTACTGTCTCTTTAAGAGGTTTCTGTCAACACTCTGCGCTAAGAAACAAATTTGTTGTTTAACTGTAGCTAGTTTGTCAAATGCAACATTCACTGCTGTTCCACATGATTGTTTTTCAGATACTCTGTGCTGCAAAGTTTTTGTACACTTGTCTGTTATGAGACAGAAAAAAAGTAAATATAAAAATATAAAAATATTTTGGTTTTTACTATTTTAATTATTTTTTAATATAGATATATAAAAGAAATGCTCTTGTTGTCCAATGATTCAAAAAGGAAAAATATATAAGTAAAAATGGGTGTGTTTGTGTGTGTGTATATATATATATCAATTAACAGCAGTGTATATTTATTATGTGCCTATAAAAGCACACACATACATCTTATATTTTGAAAATATTTACATGTATATATTTATATTCATATTAGTTATATTATATATAAATATATTTAAAATATAAATAATATTATA
>JAUCMU010000046.1:6112040-6125888 GCA_032275025.1 Enteromius treurensis | reverse complement strand
TTCTGTATATTTTTATGTAAATTTACATTAAAATCTTTATTTAAAAAAACAAAACTATGGAGTATCTATGGATTTTGCATCAAAACCATGTTCTGTACCCCATTACTAGTAGAGTCATTGGCTTAATCATATTCCTGCTTTCCGCTGAGATGAGTATTGCTGTCTGTTCTCTGATATCAGAGTACAAAATCTCTTGACATGTCATGCAAAATCTTGACATTTCCTGTTCTCCACGCAGGTGAGAAGCCGTTTGAGTGCAAGCTCTGCCACCAGCGCTCCAGGGACTACTCGGCCATGATCAAACACCTGCGCACCCACAACGGAGCCTCACCGTACCAGTGCACCATCTGCCTGGAATACTGCCCCAGCCTCTCCGCCATGCAGAAGCACATGAAGGGCCACAAGCCCGAAGACATCCCCCCGGACTGGAGGATAGAGAAGACTTACCTGTACCTCTGCTACGTCTGAAGGGGGGAGACGGCGGGGAGGGAGGGGAGCGGGAGGGCGAGGGGTTAAAGCGCCTGGAAACACAGTCAGGAAATGGATTTGTCGGAGGGGCTGGACAGGAACTAAAAAGGCAGAAATCTTACACCATCAGTATCACAAAACACTTTAAAAAAAACAAAAAAAAAAAGCATCATGTTATAGCCTCTGTTATATATCTGTTCGCAGCACGGATCATATGGGAAGTCCACTCTCTACATGTCAGCTAACGTCCCAAAACGATAAATATGTCTTATCAGTCAAACGACACACACTTCAACAGCGATTCCTCCTCTTCATAAGGATGCCCTCTTCTGGTACAAAAATAGTAGTGTGAACCAGACAGTGTTTATCTCTGACTGATCGTTCGGTGCAGGAAGCACTTACCAGTAACGTGCCAGTCAGGTACTCCACAGCAAATATGAACCGTCATGTTCATCAGGGTCATTACTGCAAAGTGGGACATAGGCTTCCTGCAAAACATGTTCACGATGCCCAGCTGACAGTCAGCGTGTAGATCCCTCCCATATGATTCACATTCATTAAGGGCTTATTGGTTTAACCAGCGTACAAATCAGCTAAGCTCTCAGTACTCTGCTCATCAATGTCATTTCACTATTTTTTTTCCTCTCGGCGTAGCGCGTATTACAAGCTGACTTCACGACGACAGTTTTTGTTCGATGTTGACTTCTCAAGCGCCACATTTCCAGTTTATTTTAAGCAGAATAACATGCACACGCTGTACATGTTCACGTTAGCTCTCCTCCTTTGCTTATCGGGTCTGAAATCGCTTAACCGTTCGAAACGAGTAACTTGGCAATACATACAGAACATCCATTACACACTAGACATCTAATCAACTGTTTATGCTGTTGTTATAGAGACCAAAATGATGACTAAAGCTGCTTTTGTCAGTGGCTTGCAGACTGAGCGGCACTGTGACGTACAGGGCTCGTCCGCACATATCCGTGTGTTCGTAGGCGGTCACGAGGCTTGGCCTGTCCAGCCGGGAACGCTGGGGTTGATGAATGAACAGAGCAGATCAACTCTTTCGCTTTGTTTGTGTTTCTTATTATACCTTGATTTACTTCAGCACATCGTACTTGAATTACCTCGTTTTTTGTGACCTCATGTGCTAGTGTTTTAATTTTTCCTTCGTTTCTTTGTATATTTGATTGTTTGCTTTGCTAGCAGGAGCGGCGTGTGCTTTTTAAGTGCTTAAGAAATTAAGTGCCATGGTGAAAAGAGATTATTCGTCTGTTTGTTTAGGTTTTCTTTGCATTAATCTTACCAAACTTGGTATTGTGTTTTTGTTTAGTTCGTTCGTTTGGTTTTACTAACCCTGCTTGTTGAAGAGCTTGTGGGTTCGTTAGTTTTTTTGTTTTTTTTTGTAAGCTACCTCTAAGTTTTGTTTCTTTTTTTTTTGTTGCCTTTCGTTTGCGAAAGCACGTTGTTGTGCGTTATTGCAACTTCATCTCACGCTTTCAAGTGGTTCGGAAGCGACGAATATGAAAGGGTAAGATTAGCTCATAGGAAAAGTGGGTTGAAAAAAATGATCAGAACTTTCGCTATCAGTCCTCCCTCCCCTCCCCAACACCACCACCACCACCACCCCTGTAAATGTTACCTTAAGAGCAGATTTCTGAAGCCTTACGTTCGGGGTCGGAGTTGATCTGGGAGGTGCGTATGGAACAAGTGAAGTGTAGTACTTAAAAGTCTGAAAAAAAACTAAACAAAATGTTAAACTTGAAAATATGTGAATAGAATTGTAGTTTTGTAATGTGAAAAAAGATGGTTCACAGAGTGTGAGCCGCCTAGAACAGGTCATATGCAGCAGTGCATTGTGCGTTGGACAATTGGGACTGCAAGTGGTAATCAAAGACGAAAGGAAGAAGAAGAAGAAAAAAAAAAAAATCCTGTCAGTTGACATGTTTCTTTGTATGAGTGTAGTCCTGAGCAAGAGCCAACAGAGGCCATTTGATATATAAAATTGTGATATTTTTGTATTAAGTGTCAGTCCCTTTTTTCCATTTGTTGAGGTTGCAGCGGGGCAAAACTTTGTAGTTCTTTTTTTATATCATTATTCTCTCGTTTGAATCGTTTGCCTTGCTCCTCTTCGGTAATGTTGGACAGTGCGTGATCCTATAGTGGTAAATGTTGCTTTCTGGATGTCAATACATTGCAGGTGAAGGACTAAATCAGCCACATTCTCCTTAGTGAAAATAACAAACAAACAAAAGAAAAAAAAAGATGTGATGCCAATGATCAATTCCATTGCACACGATATCTCAAACAAAACAATCAATGTTGCCAACGTTTTGTTTTTTTTACTTGAAGTGACTAAAAAAGAAGGGATGGGAAGACGCGTCAAAGGAAACGTAATTGTCGTGTGTCTTGCCGTTGTTTTCTGGAAAACACTGTGAGTTCGGGCATGCTTGCCCCCTGTGAGAATTTAAAAACTAGTAGCTCCATGAAAAAAAAAAAAAAAGAAGGCAGAAATATATATTTTGTTCTGTAAATGGATAATGTCGACTGATGTTAAATGGTTAAAACAGAGTTTTGCAATATGTGGCAACAATACGAGATGTTAAGTCACATGTCAGTGTACTTTTTTGATTTTGTACTTTGCTTTGAGTGTTTTCACATAGTGTGTGTGTGTGTTTGAGAAGGAATGCGAGCGTGTGTGTGTGTGTGTGTGAGAGATCACGTTTAGTGTCGAATGCACTAATCTGAAAGTCATATTCTATGCCACTTTTCTCTCGCCGTGATTTAAAAAATATTGGCATTGATATAGTTCTTCCCTCAATGTTCTTCTGATGTTTCTGTAATATCTTTGTGCCTAAATGAAATTGTTCAACAAATTGTCCACATATATCTGCTTAGTTTCTGTATTTTCAAGAAAATTATTGGTGTCTTCAGGGCTCCAGGGATGCCATGATGGTCTCGGATCGATTTTTTGTTATGTGATGATCAGTTGGTCTATTTTCAGTGGTTCCACTGGCGACCGATCAGTATTGTAGTGTTTTATACACAGTTCGAAAAAGACGAGCCAAACATTCCTTGCATCAGAATACAAGTGTATTATATTCTGCTCTGAGGGAGAAAAAAAATTAAATGTTTGAGAATCAAACTTGCTTTCTTTTCCCTTATTCTTTTATTTTTTTGCCTCAGCAACAGGTTTGCTGATTAAACTTTTCAACAACGTCCCTTTAACATTCGAAATTTGTACTGCCCCTACTAGACATGTTTCTTTGTTGTTTAAAGTACTTATGTCATCATTGCATCCCTGGAGTTGGCTCACTGTGTTCCAGTGTGGTGTTCTAGAAAGAGTAGCCATTTCATGCTGTGTTGCCATGCATGTGCCATTGAGGTCAAAACTAAACTGTTTGAGTAACAAAGCACCAAGACGTTGTCTTTTTTTTTTTATATTAGCACTGAGGACCAATTGCCCTGTCGGACCAAGCATTACAAAGCTTTTTATGTAACAAAGCAGTTTCTCTCTTGCCCCTCTCTCTCTCTACTGTATCCCTCTCTCCTTCTCTGGCTTGTCTGTATTTTTTTTTTTGTTCCTCCCTTGTGACAGCACAAGTGCCAGTCCTGTTGCTCTTTAAGAATACAGTGTTTTGTTTCTGGGGTTTTTATTTTTTGTTTGTTCTATTATTATTATTTGAATTGTTATAGTTACGTCTACCTCAGCACCTAATCTTAGCCTAATCTTAGAAGGTGCCCAATTTTTTTTTTCTTTTTTTTTCTTCTTTTTTTGTTGTCAATTGTACAAATTTTAAGTTGAATTAGAGCTTTGCAACGGTCCTTTGTCTTTTCCAGCAACATGCTATTTTTTGTAGCACTACTTTCTGGATGTTGTGCTACAGATATTGGCATCAGTTTCCTGATGTAGTCTTTCTTTCGGTGTAGGATCAGACACATCTCTTTGTAACATTTCAGTGTTCTCTGATGGAGTGTGAAAAAAATAAAGAATTTAAAGAGATCGAATGCTGCAGGTTTTCTTCTCAGTGTTGTCACTAAGTACATTTTGTGCCTTTAATAGTGAAAGATATTTTTTACATCCTACTAACAGTAGATTGTTTTGTAGTGTTTTTTGGGTTTTTTTGTATCTTTTTTTTATTTTTATTTATGAGTCTCAAAATAACAATGTTCAGTTGTATTCCTTAAATCTGCAGTTAGAAAAAAAATAAAAAATGGACTTAAGTTTGTCTGGCTTTTTCATGTGTTCAACTCACAGGAGTTAATTATCCTTTTTAATACAACAAATATTTTGTCATTTATTTGCCCTCATATCGTTCCAAACCCATATAATGGACTTTCCTGCGTGGATCACAAAAGGAGACGTTACACAGAATGTTCAAGCCGTTTCTTTTTCTATAAAAGTGAATAGTGACCACTACGGTAAAAACAAGATTATGTTTAAATGATTGATCGTGTTCAATCGCATCCATAAAATGGGTATTCTGTGTATTTATATAGACATAATAAATATACAAACACATGCATGTATATGTTTAATTAATTTATATATATATGAATATATAAATGTATAAACATATTGTATTACATAAACGTATGAACATATTATATTTATATATTCATATTCTATATATATATACACACACAGACACATATGTAAACAAAAATGTACTTTGGATGCGATTTCTCATGATTAATCATTTCACAGCAATAAAAAACTGTACATTTTGAGTTGATATTTCTCAAAGTAAAAGTAGCATGTTTTATGATGCTATTTTTAAAGTTTGCAATCTTCTGGTCACCATAAACTCATGCGCTGAAGAAAGCAGCGTGAATACTGGTATAGGTTTGTAGCAAGATGAGGGAGTACATGATATGAATTTGCAATATAATTTTTTTTTTTTAATTTCTCTTAGACTGTGAATATATCAGAGGTTACAGAAGTGATTTGCTGTTCTTCATGATACTTAAGTGCGGTGGTTTAATATATACAGCCTAGAGTCTGTAAAACAAGGCAAGACAGTTTCATTAAACATTACCAGTTAGTCTGATTCAAACGTATCTTTCTTAAAATAAATGAGTAGGAAAACCTAATAATCTGATTTAATGGCCAATGCATTGAGAACATAGTGTGGTTATCCCCACCCGCAGGGAAGATATCGTTTAATAAGTTTAATATTACAATTTAAGAGAGTTGAAGGACAAAACAAGACAACGAGACTGAACTTGTTGCCGATACATTAGCCAATAAATCCTCAAGATGGTAAAGTGGAGTCACACAGGTAGTGAAGAGAACAGGTTCTGTGCCTTCACCGCCTGCTCTCATTACTATTCGGAGGGAAATAGACTGAAACAAAAGCAGTCTCTGCTTCTCTTTTATTCTGGGGGGAGACAAGCTGAGAATACAAACCTCAGTGCTTTAGAGAGTCTGCCTGTGTTCATTACACAGAGCTCTGTGTTAATACCAGGAACCATCTGAGCAAATAATGGCAATTCGCTGCTATGTTAATGCTCCCTCTGGTATTGTATCTGTCTAACACTCTGTGTGTGTGTTTGAGTTATGATCCTGTTGAATTATTGTAAACATCTGCCAGTGTTAGGCTACACGCACAGCAAAAGCTCAGCCTAACTGCTGCCATCTTGTGTAAGCGCCCCAATTTTTGCCTGTTTGTTCACATTCAACAGTTGTCTGACAGAATTTAAAACGAACACATTGTGTGATCACAAAGAATGAACGTTTTATTAATTTACTGATTCCACGTACAGTATAATATGAATACAACACAGATATTATATCACAAGGATATGTATACAAAATAATACTACACTTTTCCATCTCCCTGCAGAAATAAACAGCTAAAACCAGTCTAGGGTGGTTAGCTGGTTTTAGCTGGTCAACCAGCCTGGCCTTAACTCGGTAAAACCAGCTACTTTAATTGTTAACAGCAGTAGACATAATTTTTGCATTGTTGGTTCTTTGATCGCACACATACATCCCAAAGACGTCTGCAAGATGGTTTTTTTTTTTTTGTGCCGTTTGAAATGACTGAATTTTACAGAGCGACAGCAAATGTAGATATAGTCACATTATCGACATTTCATGGGCAAAGAGGCCCTCTGTATAACATTAAGAAACAATTGTGCAGTTGTTATGTGCATTGTAAAGTTCAAAGTGGGTGTCATAACAATGTCAGGCAGTTCATTCAGAAATTTGTGTGAAGGTGTGGGGCTACATAGGGCTTGTAAAGTAATTTAAAGAACAGCCTACAAGTAAATTTAAAAAAAAGCACTGACATGGTCAATGCAGCTAAATCTAGCGTTCCGCCCTCAAGCGAAATTCGCCCGGTAAAACATGCAGACTACACCTTTACTGTGGCTACTGAAACGTTGTTATCCCTTTTCACCTTCTAACAATCTCTGGAAATGATGTGCCTCATATAAAGCACACAATGCTACCTCAGTGTGCTGTGCTAATGAGTCTTTTAATTAGTTCTATCTCTTAAGATGAAACAGATTGTTTTAATGATCGTCTGAGAGAGACGGCAGGGTTCAGATTGTATATTTGCTTTGCAAGGCCTTAGGAAGTTAAGAATCATTAGAGCGTCGCTGATGCTGCTGGCACCCAAGACCGCCCGTTTTTGGCTAAGGTCACGTGACCTCCTCTGCGTGAATAGCTTTTGTGCGGCGAGCAGGGGGTCCCATCTTTGGTTGCTCTTTGACCCAGATATGATCTAATGGACAAGGGAAGTTTAGACAGCGAAGGACCGAATGGTGGCCGTGGTCTTCTCAAATCCCTTCGATTGTGTTCCAAACTAAGCCGTGCCTGCGGGCGCGAGCGGGTCCAGTCACAGCCGGTGGACGACCTCCAGCAGATGAATTTGCAAAACAAGTAACAGCCCACAAATGCCACTTGAAGCTATTTGTTATGACTGCATGGCTTTCAGGAATTACACTGCCAACTTCAGCCTGCCAACATTCCGTTCTTGGTTGATAATGAAATTCCTCTGGCACTGGAATCCTATTGTGCACGCTCCAAATGCAGACTGTATTTAATATTACAGATACCAGTGAAACTCAGAAGTATGTTATGATGTCCCCAACATCAGCAGTGCCTTAAATACATTACATGGCCTTAGAAGCCCTCTGCTGGTCAAAGTTGAGCGCAAACATGCTTGTGGTGTTAAAAATGTAATTATGATCATATTTATTTCATTTACCAAAAGAGTGGCGTACGCTAACTCCTTGTTCCTCACAGAACATGAAGTTTTATACCTAATCCAGGACTGTGGTGTTGTGGCGGGATGGAGAGATGTAGCCGAATTGATTGTATTGGGATCAATGCTCCCATTTACTGTCTAACAGATTTTTTTTCTTTAATTATGTAGGGTGTCGATGGCATTTATCCAATCACCCCAGGCCTGCTGAGTGCATTCCCAGTGAGGTGAAAATCTTTACAATTAGTACATTTAGTGTCACAGGCAATGACTAATACTCAACCGCCCTTGGGCTGGAAAAGAGGGAACACAATATAGACACGGTCCAACATTTCCTCAAGATATATATATATAAACACAGAGACTTTACAAGATGCAATATTACAGATTTTATCATGATAACAGAAGTGAAATGCAATGAAGGATATCACTTGATACATAAAGGAAAGACGACTGCACAGTGATTTGATTCCAACATAAACTAATTGAAGAAATACACTACCAGTGTGTACAAAATACACTTCAGTATGTTTTTTATGCTTGTGAAAATCCAATCCATATCCTCCAGATACATGAACAACAGTACAGTTTTACAGTTTTAGACTGTTTTCTATATTAATATATTTAAAAATGTAATTTAGTGTAATCTAGTACTCCAGTCTTAATATAATAAAGGTATTCATTTTAAAATATGAGCCAAATGACTTCTGAACTGTAGTTTATGTCAGTATGATTAATCAAATGCAAAATATCTGTCTAAAATGTGAATTATAAACAATATTCATATTCAATTGTTGTAAACTTGTAGTCGCACTGTTGTGCCGAATATGAGAAGACTGCGATATTATACCAGTCATACATGTATGTTGTATGCTTTTCAGAGATGGTAGAGCTTTCGTCTGGCAAGAACAGCAGTCTACAAGTAATAACTCTTGATTTGAAAGCACATTACTCCTCTATGGTGCTCAAGTTATTCTCTTGTGAGATAACAATCACATTACCAGCACTTAAACTACTTCAAACACTGCATTTACATTAAGCAGTGAGACAGAATTGGCGCCACATACCGGTCAGTCATACTGCCAGACCGACCACAGCGTGCCTAAAGTGATGCTGTAGGCCAACACGGTGAGCAGGTAGACGCGGAAGAGCAGAACGTCCAGCACGTACCCCACCTGCAGCCATTCCTTAGCGATCTCCCTGCTCTCATCCTTCTTCTCCAGGAACTGCCGGATGGTGCTGATCTCACGCAGGATGCCGTCCATGACGGGAGACCCGCTGTCTCGCGTGGACAGCCCCAAACCCAGGTTCCTCCCAGAGTCTCGGGATCCCTCGCAGCTGTGATGGTTGCAATGGACCACTTAAAGAATCAAAGGTTAATTTCAGAGCCCTGACTAGAGCACATTTGCTAAGCTCCACCTATTTTGGTAATGTTGCTATGTCACACTTTACTGATGCAGGGGATGGCAAGGTAGGATTGGAGGGTATTGTTTAAGGCGAGGCTTAGCGAAGGGTCAGTTACCTGTGTTCATGTTGTTTTCTTTGTAGAGCGGCAGGTCAGATCCCTGCGAGAGGATGGAGCAGACCTTCTTATTGCGGATGCAGAGAAACACCGTGGCTTTCTCCAGCACCAGGTGTTTGACCCACTGGGGCACACGAGACTGCAGATCCTGCTTGTGCACCAGCCGCACAATCAAAACTGACTCGGTCAGGCTGATGACCAGCAGCGCCATGCATACCACAAAGTACACACCTACACTCCAATACACAGATATAACATAGACTTACATGAAGTGTTTGCTCTTATTTGAGCTCTTTCTGAGCAAACCTGTACTGTTCCTGGACAGAAACACAGATATCTCATCAGGACTGCCTGACTCTTATTTAAACATAAATCGGCAAAACAGTAATATTTAAAATATGGTTAGACCAAATAAGGTCCCACTTTATATTAAGTGTCCCTAATACCTGTGTACTTACATAGTAACTAGATGTGTATCTAGTATGTAACCCCAGTGTAAGTACACATTGCTATGTGGTATCTAGAGCTGTTATAATATAATAATGTAATATTTCTGTTACTTTACACATGTAATAACCCTCAGAATGGTGTGTGTAAGTACAAATGTGTAACAGGACATTGGTAACAACACTTTTTTTCACTTCACTAAGTGGTCATGTAACAGGAATTACATAGTTACATTTATTAACAGCAGTATGTATGAGAGTAACTGGAACAGGGGGTGATCAGGGGGGGTAGTTGGGTAGGTTTAGGGATATGTAAAGTGGGTGGAGTTGGTGCAGCTCTGTAATACCAGTGTATACATGCTAACTCCTCAGGAATATAAAGTGTAACATTCTGGACACCAACCACAAGTTATACAGGTATGTAAAGCCTAATTTACTGCCCGCTGCTGTGTAACATCAGAGTAATTACATGCTAAATCCATAGCAACTGTCAATTTAATATAAAGTGTAACACTTTATTTACAAAAACAAGATAGTCCTGTTGCACATTTGTACTTACACACACCATTCTGAGGGTTGTTACATGTGTGCAGTTACAGAATTATTACAGATACTGTGTACTTACACTGTGGTTACATACTACATACACACTATGGAAGTACACAGGTATTAGAGACACTTAATATAAAGTAGGACCACAACGGTCAACATAACATTGTTTATCCTTCACAAGTGATAGGTAACATTGTTATTAGCAAACCAAAGACTTCTGATTTTAGCCAGCAACCACCCACAATCACATAATAACACCCAAGTAACCTCCTACAGTCCAACACTTTATCAGCTCACGATAGCTCCAGCTTTGTGGCGGGGAGTTCTGAATAGTCAAGCAGCACTCATGTTTCTTTAGAAAATGTTAAAGCCTAGTTTTCATTTCATATTTTCTTTTTTGTCGGAGTGACAAACAAACATGAAAGATTTTTAGACATGAAAGCTGTTTTTTCACCTATATGGAGAAAAACAGCAATGCAGCGTTCTACCACAGCATAGGATGCTATGACAAATCAGGCCAGAAAAGTGTCTCTCAGCCTCCAACAGTGACGTCATGAGGACAGCAGAAAGACAAGATTGGACAAAAGCAAATATACATCTGTAGAATGAAGTGTTATAACTGTGCAAGTTTAAAAAAAAAAAAAAAAAAAAAAAGATAGCTACTGGGGAAATGTCTCAAATATGGGTGAATTTTGAAGATGATCACCGACAATGTGATTCCTTTAACTTCGTGTTACACCTGTTCTGTTCTCAGGGACAGCAGAAGAGGACCTGACAGAAGACTCTGCTCTGACACAAGTCACTGCTTCACTTCAGGGACTTCTGAATCCTGAGCGAGCACAAATTATTCTTACACAAAGCTGTCTGACAGCTCAGGACCAAGACAGCCACTTTATTTTCACATATGGGTGGTTGACATTTAAGAGTGAATTTTGTATTAGAAAAATAATAGGTCATAAAAATGATGCTGTATTTGTGTCATTTCAATCCATTTTTTATATCTTATGTTTTACCATAAAAATATATTTTGAATAATAAATGTTATCCCAAATATTCGGTTTTTAAAAATCTGTGCCATTTTAAAAGCCAAAATTGTACTTCATCAGAGACTTTGTATAACCTTTATTTATTTATTTTTTAATCCATATTTACACTATTCTGAGAACCACAAAATAAGAGATGGTGATTTATGCTACCAAGAGTCAAAAATATGTGATATGACATATAAACACATTTGCATAGCCTCAAAAGGAACCTCAATAGTCATTAACAAATATGCCATCAGTTTTCATGTGTCACATGACCTATCGTAAGTAACACTAGTTTGAATATACTTCACTGCACATGAGACTTTAGAGCTATGGTGGAAGACAAGGAGAAATATTAAAATTGCTCACTAAACGAGTAAGAATAATTTTCGTTTATTACAATAAAATTTAGATGTAAAATTAAAATGTTGCTTTAGCTTCTAAATGAAACAAAAAGAAGTTGACATTTACACACTACAAGTTAAAAAAATAAATAAAAACTGACAAAATACAAATGACCAGTGTTGGGGGTAATGCATTACAAGTAACGCGAGTTACGTAATAATATGACTTTTTCCAAGTAACTAGAAAGGTAACGCATTACTTTGGAATTTTAGAGTAACATTGACTGAGTTGCTTTTTCAAAAAGGTAACACAAGTTACTTTGTTTTCTTATTTATTGACTGACAGGTCTCCTGACCTCATGTTGGGAGAAATCAGAAATACAGAGGAATTGTGTGATACAGTGTAGTTCTAGACTAAATTTGAATGTTCATTATCTCACGCTCAAAAAACTCAGCATTCATCAAAATCAATTAAAATAAACTCAGAATATGCAATATTTAAATGACATAAATGTATCTAACCCCATTGTATTAATCAATGCCTTTGCTGCTGACCTTTGTTGATCCAGTTCAACCAGACTCATAAGCAAACATGACTTCAAAAACAATTGTGCTCCATTGTTTTTCATTGCTGAAGAGTATTGAACTTTCTCCTGTATTCTACTTTACAGACGTGAATGTACTTTTTCTTCAGCCTGAGGTTTATTGGTGACACTTTTTGGTGTGCTTTTACATTTGCTATAAATAGAACTTCTTATATTAAAAACAAACACTCAAGCTCGGCCCATATTTAAAAAGTAACGTGAAAGTAAAGCAAAAGTAGCGCAACGCATTACTTTCCACAAAAAGTAACTAAGTAACGTAATTAGTTACTTTTTTAGGGAGTAGCGCAATATTGTTATGCAGTACTTTTAAAAGTAACTTTCCCCAACACTGGAAATTATGAGGCACAAAATATTACTAAAACGTAAAACTAAATGAAAATGAATTAATTTATGAATTAATAAACACTATAACCATATACAAATAACACTATAAACAGCAACAAAATATTTTGGCCTGTTTTCAGGCTTTTGAATCAGACAGCTCAGACATTTTGCATGGCACAGAAGCCAAAGTTACATTTTCTGGGTGTTATTAACTTTATGGTCGACACATGAAATAACAAAGAATGGGGACACCTGATTTCTATTGATTATCGTCGTCTTGACTACAGAGACCGTCTTCTGCATTTGATAAATAAAGTTTAATCTCGTCATTATACATTACCATCACTCTGTTCTCCTGTATTGTTAAAAGCGCTATAGAAATAAAAGTGACTTGTCTTGACATTAACTATAACTGTTGGGTTTTTGAGCACCCTACCACTTAAGGAACTGCTTGAATGAGAAAAGCATGAGCTATGTTGCAAATGTTCTTGGTGGTATTGTAAATATGAGAATGTCTATAAAATGCAAGATTTGAACGTTAAAAATTACATCTCGCGACACACAGCATTGTATTTAATGCTCGCTGTGTCCAATTCAAGCCGTTTTATATCTTTTCAAAATAAAGGAAAACCTATCCAGATTCATTCATGCAAGCGAGACAGATTTTGTTGAGGCTGAACATGCTCTAGCCTGGTGAGACAAGAGTCAGTTCTCCTCACAGCTCAGTCAATATAAAAACAAGCTTACGTGACATGACTATTGGCACAGATATTGTTCCAATAGCAGGGGATGCTGTGCCTGAGGGTGGAGGCGTGCTGCTTGATTCATACTCATTCTGCCAGACAAGCGCCAGTCAACTCCAACCAAATCCCTGTCTCGCGGGGATCAGCGAGCCCCGTTCTGACGCGCCGGAGACACTCAAAAAGACACAATCAATACGTCTTCTTCAGAGCCCAGCAGTCCAAAGGCACAGTCAGGCTAAGAAGCTCTAACGATTTATTTCAGATTCAACATTGATATCATTTTTCACAGATAATCTAGGCAGGCATGAGGAACTGGAATATGACAGGTCAGGAAATTATGCTAGACACCTTAAAAAAAGAAGAAAGAAAAAAGGATGAAACCATTTTCTTTGGGAAAGTATCTGCTGAAAGATTGGAGAAGGTTTTGCCAGAAACTAATGGTACAATCCTCCATATAATTATTTATTATTACAAAATGGTTTTGATTTATATAGCATTAAATAGTATTGATAAAATATGATGCTAACTGTAACCATCAGGCTGGAAGTGTCAGCTCCAGTTTCTGGATGACACTCCAGTGTTTCAGTAACTGTGTGTCTGTT
>JAUCMU010000046.1:6090978-6111940 GCA_032275025.1 Enteromius treurensis | reverse complement strand
ATATCACACTAACAGCTTTCTTTCTAGGCCTTGTATCTATTTTTGTTTACTTGTGTGTTTAAGTATGTATTTTATAATTTATTTTTTATTAATTTTGCATTAATATGTAAACTATCAGGCATCAGATTTTTGTTTGCACTTCATCAAATGCAGACACAAAGGTTCTTTTCTCATGTAATGATTCAATTTGTACAGTTTCTGAAGTATAGTCCTTTAATTGTATGCATAACGCTTTTATTGATACTGTATGTCTTCACCAACAGAAGAACGATGGTCAGTTCACTGTCATCCAGTTGGTCGGTATGCTTCGTGGCATTGCTTCTGGAATGCGCTACCTCTCTGAGATGGGCTATGTGCACCGTGACCTGGCTGCCCGTAACATTCTGGTCAACAGCAACCTGGTGTGTAAGGTGTCTGACTTCGGCTTGTCGAGAGTGCTGGAGGACGACCCAGAGGCGGCCTACACAACCCGCGTACGTGCTTACGGAGGATAAACGCTGAATCACGCTAACAGCTAACATACTACACGTCGTATCTATTAGCTACCTCGCAGCAGGCCTCTGTTTTAAGCCTGTATTCAAACCCAGTGCCACTGGCACACTACTTTTGTCCTAGTCTCTGATATTGCAGTAACATACAGTATTAAGCTGGATGCGTCTGTTGCATCAGTGCATTAGAACATTTTACACTACAAAATCATCCGCTGTATCCTCCACAACCCATGAATGAACCCTGACATATGGATGCTTATTTCCACCATATAATTGTCAGAATTAAGTTTATATTTCACACATTCGCAAGTTATACATTAGTAAAATTTGTGCACCTCTGTAATACCAGTGTATATACATGGTAACTCCTCAGGAACTGCCCACTTTATATAAAGTGTAACATTCTGGACACCAACCACAATTTATATTTAAAGCCTAGTTTACTGCCCGCTGCTGTGTAACATCAGAGTAATTACATGCTAAATCCATAGCAATTGTCTATTTAATATAAGTGTAACAATTTATTAACCAAAAAGTGCTGTTAGTCCTGTTACACATTTGTACTTTCATTACCAAAAAGTGTTTTTACTAATGTCCCGTTACACATTTGTACTTACACACACCATTCTGAGGGTTATTACATGTGTAAAGTAACAGAAATATTAAAGCTGTAGATACTATGTATCGGTTTGACTGTAACTGCTTTAACATAATTATATTGCTGAGTGACCCAAAGCTCACGCATTACTGATATTCTATATTTCTTGTTTTGTTGAGATCTTATTGAGGATATATTTCTCTCAATACCATGAAAATGCAAGCCCTCTGTAGCCTTCAGTGTGTTTGAACGCATTAGTTTTGCAATTGCGTGCGAACTTGAAACCTCTTTAGTGATCTAGGCTGCTCTCCTTATCTCTCAAATTAATCAGCGTATTTCCGCACAAGCTTCCTCGCAGCTGCGGTTCCATATTGAAAATCAATGGACGTGAGGATTGAATTCTGTTGAAATACTCAAGAAATGTCTTGTTTTTTTTGCCTTCTGACAGCGCAGGCGCATCAGAAGTGCGGCCGGACGAGAGGAAACTGCTGAATCACAAATAACAAAAACCTTTTTATCTAAGGATATTTAATAATGTCTTGACGTAGTAGACTAAATTACACGTCACCTCTCACACGCAGTGATAATCTTAAGGAATCGGGAAACAAAGAATGATTGAGTGACTTCATGTCATGTTCAATGAATCAGAAAGACCTCATTACCAATGAGAGGGGTCCCTATGGCAGTCGCTGGCAGAGTGTCAGAGACGATGATGAGAAAGACGGAATAGCCCAAGAGCAGGGTGATCTTAAAGGATACTCTCTCTCCGCTGTCTGGTGGCAAGTAGAATCCAACGATGTCCATCACCATCAGAAAAACACTGGGCAGCAGGAGGTTGACTGTGTAGAATAGAGGTCTGCGTCGGATCACAACCTGGTGATAAAAGAAAGAGATGTCTGAAATAAGGTTGATCTTTCTCACTCGGGTACTGATTTGAAGCACTACTATTCAAAAGTTTGTTACTATTTATGTGGAAACCGATGAACAGAAAGCTCAAATACCTTTTTAAAAAAAATAGAAGTCTTTTGTAACATTAATAAAGTTTTTTTATGTCACGTTTGCAGATGTATTTTACTACCAAGAAACATCGGAACACTTTTTCTACTGCAAACGTTGATGTAATATTGCTCTGCTAATACATATTGATCTGTTGCTCATTTTTAATTGGTTGGACCGTTGAGGTCATGGCTCACTGCTACACAACACTCAGTAATAATACAAAACTAATGCAATTACGTTTAATACAGTCAGTGAGACTTCTGTCTGTCCTGACTACAAAAAGCTTTTATTTGTATCCCTGACATTTTTCATTGTCAAATGCTAATGTGTGCCATGGCTTAATTTGGCATTATTACGTTACTCACATGGAACTTCATTTCGGCGTAGTAATCATCATTATCTATGCTGAACTCTTTGTATCTGGAGAGGACGTGAAGCAGCTCCCATTCTCCCTGGTTCATGAACACACTCTTGTCTTCCATTACTTCCTTTGGGGTTCTCATTAGTGTGATGTTGATGTCTTTAGCTACGGGATGAGATAAGGTTAAAGGTCATTTCATTCTGCTTTCAGGAAAATGTTGTCTTCGAATCATTTCTGAAGTGCTAAAATTCCAGGGTATCCTTTTTTCTGCTATGTGTTGTTTAAACTTAATGCTAGTCTGTATTTTAATAAGCTTTCATGCTTCATGAATGATTTAAGATGCATCACGTCTCTCAAAATCCTTGGATTCGGTGTGTAGGAGGTACGTTCTGTCGCTATTTACTCTCTGAAGCTCAGTGTATTGCGTTTACTTACTTGTGTGCAGCCAGCTCTGGAAAGTCAGGCTACAATTTTGGACATCATAAGGAAAGTTGTAGATGTTGAGGGAGCAGGCAGTCACTACCTGGATAGGCTTGTAGTTGCGAACAAGCCCGGTATGGCCTACATAGACGTAAGGAATTTCAGGAGACTTTCCTACATCCACACTGCAGAGGACGGAGAGAGAGAGAGAGAGAGAGAGCAAGTATGCAAAAGGGTTCAATAATTCTACCTTTTAATGTCTCAATGATCTCATTATGTCAAGTCTACTCACAATTCGTTGATAAGAATATCTGGAACCCAGATGTTGGCAGTGGGAATGGAAATCTGTTTAACATCATCAAATTCTTCTGGATCCCACACAAGGAACTCATCTATCCATTGCTTTTGAGGTAAGACAAATGTCAAATACAAAAAAATGCACACTGTAAAAACTATTAAGTCTTAATAGACCTAATTAAGTAAAAAGCAAGTGAATGTTAGTCATGTAACAAACGAATCTTTAAAGGAATCCGACCACTCACTGTGTTATTGATTCACTAAAACTGGCTCATGAGAGTCATTCATTAAGAAATCAAACAATGCTGTCTGCTGTTTACGTAAATATTTTATGAAAAAGAAAAGAGTCATTTGTTTGGCATTCAAACTACAATAGTTTTGCCGTACATTACTGATACGCAAAAAAGAACCGGCTCGTATGATTCATTTGTTCTGGAATCGAAGCGTTGTATGTTTTTGATTCCCTAAATGATCTGCTCATCGAGTCAAACGATGCTTCACGCTACAAGTTGTTGCATTACAAGAAAACAACACAGGAGTACTTTACGTTCATTATTCTTTTTTCACAAGAGCCATTTATTCGTCAAACGGCCTACAGTTTGCATCTCACGTTTTTGATTCACAAGACCCGGCTCATAAGAGTCATTCGTTCGGATCTTTTGATGATGTCGGTAATCTAAAAATACATTAATCTTGTATTTTCCACCAACATACCTGTCTGTACCACACATATGTTGTCAAGACCTGATTCTTCTCATCCTGTGTGGTGCAAAAATATATAAAATAAATGCAAAAACTCTTAATCAACAGACACTTAGTTTACATATTTAATAGTCATTCGAGACCTTTACCCACCACATTAAGAATCGCATAAACCATTAGGTCAATAGCCACCGTCGTTGACTGCCTCCAGTCGCGCACTGGTCGAACTCCTTTCTTATATCCAGCACTTAAAAACTCGTTTAGTCGAACCAGAGTGGCATTGGCGAAACGCCCAGTGTTATTGCCCAGCTTCTTCACTACACCGAGACAAAAGAATAGCCACTTATCACTTTCACTTCATTCAGCTTCAGCCTTTAAGGTTAAGCTGTCAGATACACGTGAATGCATATTAATTAATTAATAGCAAAACTGATGGCGTCTCAAAGCCTGAGCTGTCTAGTTTAGAATGCCCCTATGATGAATAAAAATTCTGTCAAAGTTGGCAGCACACTAGGTTTTGAGACACAGCCCTTGAGTCTTAAGGTTGTTTAATGTGAATGCACCGCGCCTGTTCGTTTGAAAGCTCCTTATAACCTAAATCAAAAATGAAGTATAAAAAAAGTTACCTGAGCAAGTCACTACCGCCCCATACATCCAAACACAGAGCGCTGTCCAGAGTGCTGAACATTTCATTGTGCTAAGTTGTTAAGCGTTGCTCTGGCTTCTTCTCGCAGGTTTCTGGCCTGGGGCTGCTTCCTTCCAGTGATGCACCCTGAGCTCCATTAGTTATCTCTGAGTTTTCCGTAAGAGTTCGGACTGTGTCATTACAGTACTTAGTCCACCCTCCCTCTTCTGTATGATCATCCCACAGCTTAGGCAGGTCCAAAGCACTTCAGCTTGTCCCAAGAGACACAACGGAGAGAACTATACAAGCACGACAAGCAGTTTGCAGTCTTGAAAAGCTAGATACAGATAGAATACTACTGTACTGCAATAACTCTTTATTCACAATTATTTTGTAAGCAGCATTTTCTATTAGGCCTAATTATCATGTTAAAATGCAGCATTGAGGCAATGGGTTGTTTATTTGGTTTAGATTTTAAACACAACTTTAACAAACTACAAAAGCATTGTCAGATGTTTTTTGAACCGATAATACTAGTGTTTTTCCCTCTCCAACTAACTCAACAGCAGGCGCTGCATGAATTACAACTACCTTTGACATTTCATGGGTCATATTTCACCACCAAGTTCAAGTCAATTTCCATGAGCACTTAGAATACTACATTAAACTGTGATCTAATACTTCACCCAGCCACGATGAGACTTAATTAGCCCTGCAATAGGCAGGTGATTAGATTTGCGTCAGGAAAATATTATCAGAATTTTGATGAGGAATTGAATTAGGTGTTTTCTTTTCTGACTGAACTGGCAGCTCTGAGAAGCAATGTAATGAAAATGTACTATAATGGTAGTGATGTGAAGGTGATTGTGGTTTAATTTTCAGTAAGGAAACTTGAGCTTGATATATGATAATGTTACAGAAAAGGGAGGGGCATATAAACATAAGTTCTTCATTCTCATTATATGCCATTTGTATTTGTTTCAAGGAATGCTTTATAATCTTGCCATTAAAATTACATTTGTTTTTGTAAACACATGTTCGATTCCGACTTATTAAATAATTTTCCATGTTTTAATGTGATAAAACCAGTTCATTTAGTTTAAAGGGGATTCTGATTACCTACTGAAACTATTTTACAATAGCACGATTTTTATCCGTTTTATTTATTCAGAACATGTATATAATAAAAATGTTGGTTTTAAGATTTAGCAGAACAAAATCTCAAAACAAAGCCAACTTATTTAGCAAATTTATTTTAGTACATTAATGTTTAACAGTAATTTATCATTTACAATGTTATTTTGTTGTTAATTCCATGTACTTGCTTTACAAATAAAAAAATCAAAAGTACTAGAGAAATGTAAGCGTATAGAAAATGAAAGCTAAAATCTCAGCGTCTTTACCTGAACATATGCCATTAAAATAGATACTATTGCCATACCTGTATGGGGTATTAACATAAAAAGTGACCTCCATGTTTATGAATAGGGGTTTATTTCAGTGAGACAGTCCCTTACTATCAAAACAAAACATTTGAGTGTTATTAGTAAAAAGAAGAAAAGCATGGAAGACAAAGACAATATTCAAATCAGTTCATTAATTAGTTTTTCTTTATTCTTTGGCAAATAATCACATACAACATGAAGCCAACTCGCTCGCAGCTAGTCATTATGATTTTTATCATCGTTTAATCATGTTTTACAATAAAGGACTCCACCTATATGAAACTGGGCTAATTTAATATCATAGACTCAATTTAAAGAAGAAAATCTGAATTCATGTTAATAGTATCAAAAGTAATTAATCATACTTTAAACTGAAACGACTTTTTAACTTTCTCCTCCGTTTTGTCCTTCTCTTCTCATTCTACACCTCTTTCTCCCAACCACCTCCTTTAGACTTTCAGGCAGCGCTCCAGACACCCCAGAGCAGCAGTAGAGTCATGACATAGATGAGCATAAGTAGCAGGTACACACAGAAGAGGAGCTTGTCCACTTTCAGGCACAGTTCCACCCAGTAAGACTGAGAAGTGCCCTCAATGTCCTCCTCCTGAAGGCATAGTCTGAGAGACATCACCTCCTGCAGGATCTTCTCCAGTGGAGAGTCATTGTTTGAGACTTCTGTCAGGGAGAACAGGTCTGGCTCTGGAGAGAGATCAAACTCATAGCCTGAATCAGAGAGAAAACATAATTATTGTTTGTAGTGTATTCTCAAGAATATCGACATAGACAAACATGAAAGAGAAGATATTGTTGAATAAAGTGATTATTTTTGTTATCTTTGTGCACAAAAAGCAATTTTTGTAGCTTCATAAAATTACAAATCAACCACGGATGTCACATGGACTATTTTAACAATGTCATGGCTATGTTAGTTGCGTTGCTGTCTATTCATGGTCAGAAATCTTAAATTTTTTAATTTGTGTTCCAAAGATGAACAAATAATGAGTTTGGAACGACATGAGCAATGCGTAATTGATGACTGATTTTTCATTAAGAATTTTAAAATTAAAACCCGAGTTTACATCCAAGATGTAGATGAGTTAGTTCATCATCAGAACAGATTTGGAAAAATTAAGCATTTGAGTCCTGAGTTCATCAAATCTGTTGTTTAGACTCATTCTGACAGCACCTATTCACTGCAGTGCATCCATATCTGAGCAAGTGATGTAATGAAAAAAAGCCTGCAGCATCTTTCCCGAGAGCTGTGTAATAATTAATATCATTCATACTTGGCATCTTTGCCTTTTCTTATGACAGGAAGCAAATTGGGAGAAAGATCCTCAAGTTTGGATGAGCATATTTTTATGTTTTTTCATCTAGAATAATATTGTTTTATGAATTAATGATTGCTCAATGTTAATGAATGTTTGTGTTATATGTTTGTAAAATGTATTAGTATATGCAGAAATTACCAAATGAATGCACATTGTAAAAACATTGTTCATAACTCATTTTAAAGTGTTATCAAACGATTAATCGCGAATAATTGCATCCAAAATAAGTTTTTGTTTGCGTGTTTATATGTGCACTGTGTTTATTTATTATGTATATATAAACACACACACAGTATATATATTGAACATATTTACACATGTATACGCTTATATATTTTATATTATATATGAATATATTTAATATATAAACATAACATATTTTTCTTACATACATGCATGCATGTGCTTGTATTTATATATACATAATACATTTACATACACACACATATATTATGTAAACAAAAACTTTTATTTTGGATGCGATTAATCACGATTAATCATTTGACAGCACTAGGAAACCTATTGTAAAAAATTGATCATATTTTTTCTCCTACCTCCGGACTGCTCCGTATCGTCCAGTGTCTTCATTGATGTGAAAGCGCTCTCAATAAAGCTCTGATCCATCGAGCCATATTTGTCTAGTAAGCAAGCAGACATGGACATCTCCTTGACTTCCTTCTCACTGTAATGCAAAAGCTTCACTACAAAAATGGACATCGCCAAACTCAGCAACAGCAGCGCCATGCAGACAGCGAAGAAGACCCCTGTGTAAAAAGAGCAGACATTATTGTCGTTAAGGTGAGGCAGCTGTCCATCAAGAGTGTTGTTAATAAGTGAACATTGTAATTAGGAAGACCTCTCGCTGTACTATACCAATGAGGGGTGTTTTAATAGCGGTAGCCGGGATTTCATCCATCAGATTGACTCTGATTACAGTGTAGGCCAAGAGAATGCTGGTCTTGAAAGTGATGCGAGTGCCACTGTTCGGAGGCAGATAGAAGCTGGTGACATCAACCACCATGAGGAAGATGCTCGGGATGAGCAGACTTACCACGTACTGCAGGGGCCGCCTGCGGATCAGCAACTACACAGAGAGGGACAGAAAGGCCAGGACTGAACGCTCTCTCTCTGGGTGATATTTATTCCATTACTTGCCCTCAGAGAAATGTGCTCATGGAGCAGTCTGAGATGGCTGTGTCTAAAGGGGAATTACATAACAAGCTTAAGCCTTCTCCCCATTTCCTGGATTTGCTAAATCAGTCCAATTTCTCATTCTAGAGCTGAAATTGTTTTCCCACACCTCAGCTCCCCCTGAGAACCCAGACTTGATTCTCGAGCGTCCTGATCAACCTCGCTGCCACGAAGCTATTTCCTCTCGCTGCCCCTCATCTGGATCAGGACCATCCATTTCACTTTCCTTATTTAAGGCTGCTTAAGCTTCCACAGTACAACAAAGAGCAATTTCATACCGACTTAAACATGTTCCCCACCCATTTGGCCAATGAGTAAAAACACAAATATGGATCCCTAAATGGCTTCGGCAATGAGCCGCAGAGCAAAGGTAATCAAAGTACACAGCCGTTTCCATGGTGTGCGCATCTTAGTGGAACAGGGTGGATTGCCCACGAGCGTTGAGCTATTGGCCCATTCCTCCCACTGAACACGACGCTCATTGATCAAATGCCAGAAAGACAGTCTCATTATCATCATCCTTTCTGTGTGTTATCTGCCGCTAAGCCTCATCTATTAGCTTTAGTGCGACTTCACTAACAGCCATGCAAAGGTTGGAGAAGGGTTGTGACACATGTCAGACTAACGTCAATACTCTAGCATGTCTGGCCTACTGTTACGTGCATAATGTCTCAGTCAGGGTCCATAATTAACATTGGCCAGACTCCAAACGCATCAAATCTGGCAGTGGTGAGTAAAAAAAAAAAAAAATCTAAATATATTCAAATTATTATTATTATACAATTAAAAGAAAATTCAATTTAATTTAAAATCATTTTATATATATATATATATATATATATATATATATATATGTGTGTGTGTGTGTGTGTGTGTGAAATATGTGAAACGCACTATACAGATCAAATTGAAATTGAAAACTGTCTGAATGTTATTTGTGCCGATTGAATAAGTTCAGTATTGTCTCACATTAAACTGAATCTGTGCATAGTCTCTGTCCTCCAGATTCAGTGTCCAGTAGTGAGAAGGCACCGACAGCAGCTCCCATTCACCATCGTTCATGAACTCTCTGGTATCATTGGCGATTTCCTCAGCAGGCCTCCACAGAGCTAAATCCACTTCATTCACTGCCAGAGAAACACATCGGCGGTTCATTGTGTTATTGGTCAATTAAGTGTTTATGTTGGCAGGTTTGTGTGGAGCTTATTTAAAATATGTCAGCTTTTAAAAGATTCTAACCAGGGCTGATCAAAAACACAGTAATCACAGCAACTCTCATTATACGGAGGCCAGCTTGTGTACAAAGCACACGCTGTGTACGAGTGAGTAATTTACCTGAGTGGAGCCAGCTGCGAAAGGTCAGAGTGCAGTTCTGCTTGTCAAAGGGAAAGGCATAAATCTCCAGGTGACAGGCTGAGACCACCTGGATGGGTTTGTAGTTTTTTACTGTTCCTGAGCAGTTGACATAAACATATGGTATGACTGGGGATTTGCCAACGTCGACGCTGGAGAGAGAGGAAGACATATGATGCAATGAGAGTATAACTCGACCAAATTCATTTCCAGAACACAAAAGGAGCTTGTGATGCAGGCTGTAGAAATACATCTATCATGCACATACGATTCACTTATGATGACATCAGGCACCCAGATGGCATCCGAGGACAGCGATATTTCAGTGATTCCATCAAACTCTTCAGGATCCCAAACAAGAAACTCATCGTTCCATATCTGAAACATTAGAGTAATATGGTTTTCTGTTACCACCTAGCAGGTCCCATGAGAAAGATTCAGATCGCTCAAATATCACATTACATGTGTTTCAAAATTGGATTATTGTGTATGTGTTTCTTTGCTGAATATGCCTGGTAAAGATAAGATTAAATATGCTTTATGAATCCTGCTCATTCGTTGCATTTTTCTTTTAAAGGAATAAGAAATAATATGTAATACCGATTTATTTATATGCTGGTCTATTTATGATATTTAAAGTAAATATTCAGGTAACAGTCAAAAGCCAATAGGTTTGGTTTCAAGAGGTTACGATGCAAAACCATTTTAAAAACAGCTACTATAAACAATCTGCATCAATCTTATCTCAATAAAGTATGTTAGCCATATACAATAATGCTGCTGTGCATTCAGTTATGAACTGTTACCACTAATCAGAAATATTAATTGATACCAACTTGGCGATACCAAATGCTGGTGGTCACTTTTTGAGTCTGTCCATCCTGTGAAAAGATGCGCAAATTTACTTTATTTTACTGACATGGAAACACACTTTAATAACTGTGTATAACTTAATAATATTAGTTATAATACTGTGTATAATAACTTTAATATATATTTTTTGATTAACAACTAACAGTTAACATTCCTATGCATTGCATGTAAAAACCATGAATGTTCTTTTCTTGACCATTATTACAAGTATTAAAGATTGAAATGTGCTCACCACATCTAGAACAGATTGGATTATAAGGTCAATGTAAACTTTAGTTGGTTTGGTCCAGTTCTGTGCAGGCCGGACTCCACAGTTATATTTGCGCAGCAGTAACCTGGTGAGTTGGTTCAGAGCAGATCTTTTTGGTTTCTCTGGGACTAACTCAGCTTGTGGAATAACTGTACAGGAATGTTAATCAGTGTAGATCTTGCTTGACGTGGTTAAGTTAAAATATCTAATAATATCAGTACAGTTTGGCAGCATATTGAATCTCGTCACATTCGTTCCACAAAAAAAGAAAATTCACAGTAAATGCCATTCACAGGTGGTGACTTAAAATGTTTCTAATTTTGTTCCTTTTTTAATATTAATTGCAAACAGCATTAAAAGTTATGCAACATGTGACTGAATGATTGCATAATAAATACAATACAAACAAGAGAAAGCTCTGGACTTACCTGACAGCAACAAAGATAACAAAAGGACAGGACTCATCCTGACAATTAAGCAGAAAACTGCAAGCAGATTTGAATCAATTTCCGCTGCCTTTGTCCCAGCTTTTAAAATTTAACCCTATCACGAAGAGTGTTTATTCCAGTATAACGCTATGGAGCATCAGAACAGTCGTTGTACACATGACTGCAACAAATGAACAGCAGCATTTTGGTCACCACTCTAGCAAATTGATTTTCCATTATGACGGTAAGAAGATCTGGGTTTAGTGAATAGGATGTGTACTCTGACTGCTCAATTCGTGGACCCTAAGCATAGTAAACTAGAACATAATGAGGAATAAAACATGCATAATCATGCTTATACAATTATGCGTTATCAGTAAAATCATCTTAAATACATATTTTATTTCTTATTTATATATTGAGCACGGAAATTCTAATGCTGCTTTTCACAAAAAAAAAAAAAACAACAACAACAAAATCAAATGTGTGCATATTTTAAGGTATTTTAAATTCTAAAATTTTCTTTATCAAGAAGTCTTTGACAGTTAGCAAATACACAAATACAGTGTGATAGCCAACTAGAATAATACAAGTTTATGCATGTTTTTCATATATTTTCAGCAATTTTTCTAATAGTCGACCTTAAATTATTTCCACATTCTGTATACATTCTGTATAAGCATATCATGAAGAAAATGATTCCTTATTATTGGTATTAAATATGTGGAGAGGCTATATTTACATACCCTAACTAAAGTAACAATATACAAAAATACAAAAATAAATAGCCTACTACAGTGCAAGCCCTCGTCTTTAAATAAAATGTAAGCTTCATAAACTAAGGAAAATCCGTATTTAGAAACTGGCTTTCAAAAAGTGTAAGAAAGCTGTTTGTTTAGTGACTAAACGCTATTTTTTTACCTACCTTTAAGCAAAACAAAATTGACATATATTTTAGCTAAATCTACATTACCTCTGTCTAAGCGAGGCTGTCATGATTAATAGGTTCAGCACAGTGTTAGTGTTAGTGTTAGTCAGTTTCCTTTGACGTTTCTTGACTGTTTACCAAGCGCGCGCACGATGTTTCTCAGCGCGCGCTTAAGTGTGTGTGTGTGTGTGTGTGTGTGTGAGGGGGCATATGGAGTAGGTCACACTCTGGAGTCAGGGCGAAGCAATCTGGAGAAATATTTTATTAAAAAGTCATTGCCATGAGAGTTGAACAGGATTTTGAACATGGGGAAACGTCTGAAAACTCGGTGAGTGTGTTGTGTTTTACAGAAAATATATTCAGAAGAAAAATTGAAACACGGTTTGTGTTAATAAGATATAGACACAGCAGTGGCTGTCACCGTTGTATTTCTTTAAACAATTAGATTTTGTAGACTGATTATTTTTGAGCAAACTTGAAAAATGTTTAATGTTTATAAAATCTTAAATATAGGAATTTCTATCCTAATCTGGAACCCATCCATTAAAACCCACTGGAACCCTTTTTCATTCAAAAATAATGTGTGCAGTTCTGACAAGCATTACACAAATTTCAGAATTAAGTATAGCATCCATATCTAGTTTATGCACTTGTTTGATTTTTAGATCCCATAAGGATTGTTTTAAAACTAGGATAAAAACTATCATAGGAATCTTGTACAGACTGAGACTGAGAGTTTAAATGAGCATTTCCCCCCTAAATTTCTGTTCTAGGCTAAGTTTTTACCTACTCAATTCTACTTTCTGAAAGATATCTAGGAAATTAGTGAATTTTCTTGTGTTTGCTTGTGCCACTCGAGCGCATCTATGATAAACACAAGCTCTATCTGTGTCGAAGGCCCAAAATAGAGCTCTGAGTGCCGCTCACAGGCCTCCAGCTCACCATATATGTCTTCTGCTCCCAGCCTAGGGTGTCTGGCTGCCTCCACAGCCATGCTGACATTCCCACCTGCTGTCAGAGTGTCTTTATATAGTTCTGTTGCTCCTGCATCTATTATCTGGGCCACAGTCTTTTTTATGTTTACATGCCACATGCTATTGCCTATTTTTAGACATACTGTACTGTAAAAAAAAATCAAATCTGATACGGATTTAATAGAAGATGTAGACATTTTCATGCCCAAGGCTTTCATAACTGTTGATTGGGCCAGCCATAGACTCCTCCAACCCACGCTCATCTGACACCTGAGTCAGTTATGGTTATGGTGATAAATCCAAGCGCAAATTGCATCTCATATCATATTCTTGTTTTGATCAGTTCACACCTGCTCTTTTTTTTCTGGAACGGATCCTGTTATTGAGTGGTTAATTGCTCAAGTGGGTCTTGTTATCACAAACAGAAGTATCCTCAATATGCCTGAGGCAAAGCATTTGAATTTTTGATCCAAAGAAATTAAAAAACAGCATGTTTGCTTGTCTTTTTCAGAGCCAAATGCCGCTTAACCAGCTCAAAGAGATTACTGGCATTCAGGATCTGCAGGTTCTCCAGAGCGCCCTGAACGTATGTTTAGTGCAGCAGCACTCATCCATGTGTTTATAACACAAGCAGCAGATGTAATGATACTGACATGACTATTAATAGAAAATAAGCCTGACAAATGTTTGTAAATATGGAAATCTTACCATGTGTTTCCCTTACGTTCAACGGTGAGGGTTGGGTAACCTAGATGTGGTACTAAAATGCAGCATGTGCTAAAACACAACAAAACATGTTTGTGTATTTGAGTAGTGATGACTAATTGTGACAAAACTCTTATCCAGGCTAGTCAAGGTGACATCAGCCAGGCCATTGGGCTACTGACCACCCAGCCCCCAGGAGAGGAGCACATGCCCGAAGAACCAACTAAAGCCAATAATGAGAGGAACACCTCCAACACACAGAACGGTGGGCTTAAACCATACTATTAATATCAATGTCACCACATTTTCCAAAGATTCAGTTATTTATATAGCAGATAATGTCACGTTTATTTTATGCTCATGTAGTACGGACTTGTTCTCAGGTGCTGCAAAAGATGATCTGCAGACCGCCATTGAGCTTAGTCTTCAGGAGTCACAGCAGGCTGAAGCAGAGCAGAGAGAGCTGCACAGGTTCATTACCAACATAGGGGCAACTGTAACATTATTACACTTTCCCTTCTTAAATCATTGACTACTACAAATGTCATCTGCTTTTGGCATGAGAAATAAGTGCATGTTCCAAATTATATTATTACCCTTTTTCAGCAAGGACACATTAAATAAAACATTACATACACAGAAAACTGGAGCATTGGCTGCTGAAAATTCAGCTTTGCCATCAAACAAATAAATTATATAAATGAGACCTCTTTCGGAAACATAAAAAAAATCTTACCGACCCCAAAGTTTTGAAAGGTAGTGTACTTACCGTATCACTTGTAATGAAAAGAACTATATCAAATGAAGCTTCTAAGAAAATACTTTTATAATAATTGTGACGGTGCTTAGGGGTGATTGTCTTCCATACAGCTACAGTACCAAATAATAATCTTTAAACAATACTAAGTTTTTTGCTGTTCTATAATCCTATTTTTTACTGCAAGAAACAGTATCTGAAATAAGTTAAATTGTCTAATCAGATGACAAGTAAAAAACCATCCTGAGCATGTCATGTTACAATAATATTTAGTGTTACAGTTGCCTCCAAAATCATTCATTTTAGGTTTAACCTGGTTATCAAGGGCATCAAAACAGGATCATATGTGGATACCTTCAAACATTGTTTCTAAAAATAATTTAAAAGAAAAATTGAAATTTCTTAAAGCAGACAAAGTGAATTTTATGAACCATATGCTATCACTCTAACCTGAGTCTAAATGAAACAGTTTAGAGTATTACAATTGCCCCTTCTCTCCTGTTTTACGAATCATTTGCAGCTCGGCTGTCTTACCAACTCCTCTTGTTACTCTAGGGCTCTTGAGGTTAGCGCAGAAGAGAATGCGGCCCGCATGAAAAGAAAGAGGTGTGAGGGGTCTGGAGAGAGCTGCAGCCCCGCTGACTGGATCCGACAGGAGGACTGTCCTGTGGGCATCCGCAATGTGGGAAATACCTGCTGGTTCAGTGCTGTCATTCAGGTGCGTGGAGCTTTTAATCACAAATTGCAGGCATTTGGTAAAGCTGAATCTTTAGAATTTTATAGAACAATTTCACAGATTCATAAGGGAATCCAGTTGTAAAACAAAAGGACTGCAAGTAACGGCTCTCTTCTAACCTGTTACATCATCTGGCCATAGTGTAAATTAAATTAGCGGTGTTGCTAATGACTGGAGAATAGAGAAGATCAGGTGGAGTGTCTGTTTTCTTTTTTTCCTGTTCCTGACTGCAGAAGCGTCTCTGAGCTGTAATTGTATTATATCCATTCCAGACTGAGTTTAGCGAGGCTTCTCGGATGTCTGTGTTGAAATATAAGCCATCACTGATATTGATAGATGTCTGAGCTAATTAAATAGAGCATTGTTTTGAAGATCAAGAGAGGCATGAACTCATGGAGTGAGTTTATGGCTTACAGATAAGTAACAAACAATATATTGTTCATTTGTAATGCAGTTTAGTGATGTCATATGAAAACGGTCCCAGCATAAATATAAATATCTCTAACATAATGCATTACCGCTAATTTTTCAGTTCAGTTTTTGAAATAAATGAGTACTTTAAAATACAAAATTGACAGTCAAGACTTTGTTGCAGAGATTTTCAATGTCAATTAAATGTGGTATTCATCAAATAATCCAAAATAAATTGAACATTGAAAAAAAGCAGCACAACTGTTCTCAACATTGATGATATTGAATATTGAGCACCTAATCAGAATTATTTCTGAGTAATCTTTAAGCTTTGCCATCTTAGAATTAGATTGTAACATATATTCGAATATAAAGTTGTTTGCAATAATATTTCACAGTATTACTGTTTTTACCTGTAATTTTGATCAAGAATTGGTGAACATACTGCATGATTTTTTCTTTCAGAAACATAAAATCTCATTATTTGAGAAACATTTGTTTTGCATCTGTAAGGTAGAATTATGTTTTATCATTTTTGTGCTCATTAAAATGAGCAAATATTTTCATTTGTTTCCTGCTATTGCAAAATTTGTTGCGTGTGTATTCAGGTTTTCAGTATATAAGGTGGGATGTCTTTATTTTTACGCTATGTCTCTTGTTAGCTTCTTACATTGTGGATAGTATCGCATGATTTACCGAAAGACACTGAACATAAAGTACTTTAAAACATCTACATGAAACACAGTAAGTCTAATCCTCAACAAGACGTGTTCCACAAAAGACATTCTCAACTCAGACTGTGTCTATAAAACTGGTCAAAAAGCGTGACTTTAATTGTTCATGGCATTTTAGAAGAGGGCGAATTGGACTAAAACACGAAATTGTCTTGTGTTTAGTCTCTGTTTCATCTGCCGGTGTTCCGTAGACTGGTGCTCAATTACTGCCTGTCTGAGCGTGTGCTGGAGAAATGCAAGAGCCATTCGGTAAGTAATCTGCCAGAAGAGCATGAGTATCGTTTGGTCTTTGAGTTGTGTTGAATGTCATTTATATATGTTCAGTTTTCAGCAAATGTTTATTTTTTGGAGAACAATTCCTCCAAATTAAAATGCAGTTTAATTACTGTCTATCTTTATGCTTATATTGCTCAGCTTCACTAGAAGATCAGCTTAAATATGTGAATTATTCTTCTATGCGCTGACCTGATTTCTGTTGCAGGAGAAAAGAAACATTGCCTTCATGCAGGAGTTGCGTTGCCTGTTTGCTCTAATGGTGGGCTCAAACCGTAGGTTTGTGGACCCCTCTGCTGCAGTCGAGCTTCTCAGGGACGCATTTAGAACCAGCGAGGCACAACAGGTACATCATTTGAATAATATGATTCACAGCTGTTCTGTAGGGGGCTAATTTTAAAATGAAGCAGTTGCAAATGACGGGCTAATAAAAGGTATCTTGAAATGTTTGCTTATCACTGTACTTTGTAAAGCTACGTTAGAGCTTCTTCTAAACAGACACTGTTGGATTCTTGGGAAACATGGTTTATTTAAAGCTTGCTTATTTCAGGATGTCAGTGAATTCACACACAAGTTGCTTGACTGGCTCGAGGACGCGTTCCAGCTGGCTGCAAATGGAAAGTAAGTTCATAAATGAAAAATAATAATAGCATTTGATGAAGTGAGCGTGACTTAATTGCGATGCTTGGAATGACTCCGTTTTCTTACAAAAAATGGACCACAAAAATACTAATATTATTAGAGTTGTGTAATATTATATGATGCAAAAAAATATATATACTGTATGTACATATCCGCAATATTTTTCGGTTGTTACATCTGTGTTCATAATGTTAAAATTAACTGTACTTTACTTTACTAAGAAGTATGAATCGTTTTTTATGGGTGGAAAACTTTTTAAAAATCTTTCTGAGGGCAGTTCTCCAGTGCATAAATCCACCACAGGGGGCATCATACCAGAAAATGATTTTAAAATGTATTTAAAAAATAGTGTGACTAAGAAAAAGCTTTTTAATGGTTTATTTAAAATAATTTTATTGCCATCTTATATGCATCATGTGCTTGCAACATGAAGAAAATGTGTTTGTTACCCCAAGGCAACATCTTGCTGTGGAGGGTTAATTAATAAATGGTAATGAGTGTAGCATTTGTTAAAGAATCATGAATAATTACCCCATGGTATATTTGGTTGCTAATGTACTTGCCAGGAATTTTTTTTTTTTTTTGTCCCCAAAAATAAAACATGGCAGCTGTTATTTTCAGTAACCCAGAGGATAAGCAAAGCAACCCCATGGTCCAGCTGTTTTATGGCACATTTGTGGCTGAGAGACTTCATGAAGGTATGAGAAGGATATTTCTTCTGTCATTTTTGTTTATCACAGTCCTTGATGATAGTTGTGTAATTGTGTGTAGGAAAGATTGTGTCCAACATTGAGCAATTTGGACAATACCCTCTCCAAGTGAACGGCTTCAATAATTTAGATGAATGTTTGGAGGGTGCCATGGTTGAAGGAGAGATTGAATCGCTTCATTCAGATCAGACAATATCCTCTGGCCAAGAGGTGAGTTTTTCTACTTTAACTACATGCAATTATATGAACTCCTGTTATTTACATTGCATTAACATTAATGCATTTGGCAGACAGTTTTATTCAACAGTTTTAAGGTTCCACAATTTATTAGTCATTTCTTGCCTTGGGAATCAAACGCGAGTGCCATGCTCTGATGGCTCGAAAATATCAAAATGTAAACAGAATAAGAATATAACAGAATCACCAACCTGATCTCACGGCAATTCGTACATATTTTACGAGGTGGCTAATTCGTACGAAATTTGTACAAATGACCTAAATCTAACCCTGCCCCTAAACCTACCCGTCACAGGGTTTTAGACAAATCTTACAAAATCGTATGAGTGAGGTCATACGAATTAGTACGAATTGGCACCAATTTGGCACCTCGTACGAATACGTATGAATTGGTCGTGCGACTGTATTGGAATCATGCACATGTTCTTGTAAATTAATTATGTGGTTTTTCATTGTTTGCAGAGGTGGTTTTCTAAGCTGCCACCAGTGTTGACCTTTGAGCTGTCCAGATTTGAGTTCAATCAGTCTTTAGGGCGACCAGAAAAAATACACAAAAAACTGGAGTTTCCACAAGTAATCTATATGGACAGGTGAGAAATGCCATTACTACAGATTGTATTTAATCATTTTGTTTCTATATTTATAGATATACAGTATGTGTTCATTTATAAATATATTAAATATTTAATATAAATATAAATATTTATTTATTGTTTTGTTTACATTATATATGTGTAATGTATATATAAACACACACATATTTATATTTCATATAAAAACCTACATTTTTCTTAAATATATAAATGCAAGTGTTTGCACATATATTAAGTAAACAAAAACTTGTTGTTATTTATTTATGTTTTTATTTACTGAATTATATATTTCCTTATTTATATAGGGGTGTCACTGGCTACGGATTTCACAGTTGAATCAGAATTTTATGAATCTTGCCAATAGTCGACTAATAGTCGAATCATATGTTTGGGGGCGGGGCAAAATGCATATCTGTATATTTATTTGTTTATTTTGTCGTTTCAAAGCATAAAAAAGCAATAGTTAATGACAATTCACTTTTTCTGTGAGCAGGTACCTCCACAAAAATGTTGATCAGACTCATGGCAGGAGAGGAGAAGTTAAGAGACTCAAGGACCAGTTAACAGTTCTACAGCAAAAACTTGAGGGGTACGATCAAAAGCCAAATGGTGGCTAAATCCTATTTAACACTGCAAGTGATGTTTTTGAATTGTTATTTGTGGTTTGTTTTTCAATTTTACATATCAAAACTATGATTTTGTTTTTTGTTCCAAAGATATAAAAACTATGGCTCAGGGCCAACCAAATACCCCCTGGCAGATATTCTGCAGTATGTGCTGGAGTTTGCCACCACGAAACCCACAAACATGTCTCCAGCCTCAGTACCTACAAACACTACCGCACACACAGAACCCAGCTCAGGTGACAGCAGGCAAGGCCCTTTTTCCTGCGTTTATCAGCTGTGTGACAAACTGCGCCTGTTGTTTGTTTTCTCTTCCGTGTTTGTCCCCGTCTAAGTGTTTAATTTCTTGCTGTAGTCAAACAGAACCAGACGATGCAGGCTCATCAGATGGCTCGAGCTGCCCCCAGACAGCTACACAGAGAACTCCCATACACAAGCCTTTTACTCAGTGCAGACCCCCCATAGAGGTGCCACTGCAGCCAGCCCCCCACAGTGTGACCGAGGAGGAGCTGTACTTCGTCAGGAGCTGCTTACAGCGCTGGAGAGCAGAAGTGGAGAACGCCATAAACGGTAGATCTTTCACTCAGTGATGCTTAAATCGGTGTTTTTAAATGAACACATAAACTCTGCTTCAAATCCTAGTGATTGTAAGGTATCATAGGAGCACTCTAGCTGCAAAAACTGCTCTAAAAGATAATGCAGTGTAATTAAGTATAAATATTATGTAGAAAGCAATATGTTATATCTGTATCAAAAATGCTTTTATTAGCAAGGACACATTAAAATAATAGAAGGTGACAGTAATCTTACAGAAGGTTTCCATTTCGAATAAATGCTGTTTAGTCAACAAATAATTCTAGAAAAATCACAATTTAGGATAAGAAATATTGTGTTTCTTGAGCAACAAATCAGCCTATTAGAATGATTTCTGAAGGGTTAGGTCATGTGACACTGGAGGGTACAGTAATGGCTGATGAAAATTCTTGAAAATCAGCGTATTACATTTAAAAACACGTATATAGAAAACAGAAAACATTTTGAATTGTAGTAATATTATAGCCTGGGCCCGCCCATACTTCCTGTGACGCTACATTCATTTCGCAAGCAAAGTCAGTCTGGACAAGCTGCCGTTTTAGAGCATTTCAGATTCCCAAAAAAGTGGGACCCAATGAGAAACGAGCTCCCCAAAACCCCCCAACCCCGGCACGACTGAGGCGGGTGTAACGCGATGACGCAGCAGTTCTGCAGCGTTCAAACATGGCGTGTACCGAGCAG
>JAUCMU010000046.1:6070242-6090878 GCA_032275025.1 Enteromius treurensis | reverse complement strand
TTTTTTACTGTTTATAAACTTTAGGCCGATTGTGTGTGTGTTTTTATACCTTTATATATATATATATATATATATATATAATTTTTTTTTTTTTTTTTTTTTTTAAACACACACATATACAAAAATAGTATAGAATTTTAATATGTGTCCTTATCAGCTCTAATATGAAAACATTAATCAGACATAATTTTATCACTCCTATTTAAGTTTTAAACGTATTTTTGTAAAAACAAAGTAATTTAAAATCGCCATTATAGATTGATAGCTATAAATGTTAGTGACATATGTGAGAGGTGGCCTCTGATGCACTCTGGACTACAATGACCGCACGATGGTTCATCTGCAGGCTGAACACTGTTATATAAGCATTCTCTACTCTGTGCCAGTTACTCTTTAACGGTCAGGCCTTGCCATTATCTCATTAGTAGTAGTTATTTTAAGGTGCCGCCTCTTTTATTGGTAACTGGATCTAATAGGTTCAGACATTCAGTATCCTGGAGGCCAGTCTGCAACTCGCAGTCAGAGCTCACAGGCCTGTAACCGCCTGAACCAGCGAGGGCTGCAGGGCACAGCCATGGGGAACACACACACAAGTCTGGACGACATCCTCGCTGAGGACATGCACCACTGGTACAACAAGTTCATGCAGGAGTCTCCATCAGGCCTCATCACACTTTTTGAGCTCAAGTCCATCCTGGGACTGCAGGGCATGACTGAAGATGCTAGCAGTTATGTGGACCAAGTCTTCTTCACTTTCGACATGGATGGGGTGAGGTTCATTCTCAAAGTGTTTTATTTCCATGTAGTTTCTGTAAGTATTGTAATTTTTAAAGACTGTGAAGGATCTAATTCTGTAATCTTGCAAATCGTCCTTTATAGACCTGTTACACAGCTATCATTTATTGTTTGATCTTGAATGGATGTATCAAATAGACACATGCACCAGACATGGGTAAAACAAGCTCATTTATCATTAACTTGGAAGAGGTTAGAAGAGTTACTTTGAATAAAACTGCACAATATTAATATTTACATGTATCATTTAGTCATGTAGAGTTTAAACACCTATTTTATTATGTTCAAAAGCCTTCTGACCCACTCTGCAAAAAAAAAAAAAAACATTTGCCATAATATACGGCAAATGCTTGTAATAAATAAATATACAGTGCAATTCCAAATTTATGGTAAAATAGAATTTAGTTTTAAAAATTAAAAAATATTTTGTTTTAATTTTTTTAAAAACAAATTTAGTTACTAAATGTAAAAATACACTACCAAATGTTAGTATACAACAGCTGAGAATATACTTCCAACCCTGTTATTATATTTTGGGTAAGTGCAAAATGTATTTTGTAAAGCATTAAAAGTATATTAAGATTTATTCTACAAATATTTATTGGCCATTTTGTTTTATTTGTAAATTTTGCTAAATGGGTAATGTGTCGACTGCAGGCAATATGATATATGTTTAATGAGAAATTTGGAGGTTACATTTTGTTAACTCTTCCAAGCTCGCTTGATTGGTTTACTGATATATTGAGTCAAGAACAACATTGAGATCTGTTCAGCATACAAGAGAAAACCTTACAATGTAACAATGTTTACAAAGCCTACACTTATTAACGTTAAGAAAAAAAAAAAAAGCTAACTTAATGATCTTGTCTGGATCTCCTATTTCAATCATGACATGCTATTGTCAAAACGTTGCAGTGAGTATTGAAGACATACTGCCGCTGCACAAATAGCATATAAAACAACCCATAGCAGATCTATACAGGTGGAGCTGGGAAAGGTGGTGGGTTTCGGAGGAACTCTGCAAATGCTCAAGTGAATGCTGCAGGCTTTTATATGTAAAGTAGCAAGCTCATTGGCTGTGCATACAAAATAAACCAATCAGCTTGTGCTAAGTTGCTTAACACTGTTAATATCATCAGTTATGTTCCGTCAGCATACGCCATCTAGAGTTTCATGACTGAACTATACATAAAACAACCTAAGAAAAATATTGTAATATGAACTGTCCCTTTCTCTCTCTCTTTTTTAGGATGGATACATAGATTTTGTGGAATATATTGCTGCTATCAGCTTAATGCTAAAGGGGGAAATCAACCAAAAACTCAAATGGTACTTTAAACTTTTTGACCAGGATGGCAATGGAAAAATTGACAAGGATGAATTGGAAACAATATTCACTGTAAGTGAACATATTGAATACCATTCTCAGCTTCCTTTTTTTGTTTTGCACTAAACACAACAGCTGTGTAACAAATGCAATATACACTATGCACTTGTACATACGCACTATGTACTGCTTCCACGTGATTGGAATCTGACAGCCTGACCCCTTCACTACAGAGTTGAGTGCATGAAGCGTCTAAAATTACACACATCCAGGTATTTTTTGGAATTTTCAGCGCGATCACTCCACTCACGCTATTTTTACTACAAAGTACAATAGAACAGTTCATCAGTATGGGACATAACTGATACGTTAATCTCTGCAATCACTGAATTATCTACATTTATAGTTTCTCCCACATAAGGTCTTTGTGGACAAACCAAAAATAGAAAGTCAAAAATAGAACCTCGCTGCAGGTCAGGTCAAGTCGGGTCAACTTGGACACTGGATCATTCTGCTTAACTTGTAGATGATCTGATTTAATCCGTTTAGAGAACTGTCTTCCTTGTGCTGTTTCTGTCCTAAGTTTTCTGACACTTCTTAAAGTGGAAATAGTGTCGTGTTCAGATGACCTCAGGTGGCTTCTCCATACAATAATGCTGCAGTTCTAGGAATGGCAAATTGTGACAGATTGTCATTGATGTTTCTATAAAAAGAAACGTTCTGAAATTATATATTTTTTCCTTTTTTAATGAACTTTTTTCAGGCTATCCAAGACATCACAAGAAATCGTGAAATTGTGCCAGAGGACGTTGTGGCTCTTATATTTGAAAAGATTGATGTTAACGGAGAAGGTGAGAACCAGTTACCTTGTGAAACTCCTTAGAATTACGCATTCACACATTTAAATCTCTCTTTACTTAAACGTTCAGGTGAACTGACGCTGGAGGAGTTTATAGACGGAGCCAAAGATCATCCTGACATTATGGATATGCTGAGGAAACTGATGGACCTCACTCCAGTCCTGGTCATTATCGTCGAAGGCCGACAGAAACCAATCAAGGCGAGTTAGGCTGGATAAACTCCATCTTAAAGACAGAGAAACCAGAGCATTTTCCACCTGAAAAGCAATTTCAGAGTTTGGTATTCCCACTCTTGAGGAACAGCTGCAGCGTCCCACCACACCTGAGTGAATTTCCTCAACAGAAAATTCTCAAGGGGACTTTTGACCAAGCAAGGCACTGTCTGACCCCAGTGGAGATACCTTGCATCTGATCTGTCCTCAGCTGAACATTGATCTTCTAATGCTATAAGGGATTCAGGAGACTAAGGAACTGCTGGCAAAGGCTTAGGAGTGAGCAATGTGAGGCTTTTTAAGGAAAGGCTCAGTGAAGAACACTGACTTTCATTGGGTGAGCACATCATATAATCCATGAACTGTTTACAGCATCACCTTTTGCTCTGAGAGTGAACTCTGTGAGAATCCATTGCCGACGTGGCCTGAATTGCCCTTGAAACTGTGAAATTAATTAATATAGAGCAGTGGTTCTCAACTGTTTTACGTCAAATGGCAACCAACACAGAACAAAAATAGTTTCTATATATCATTTCTATATAACGATGTATATAACAATTAAATGAATAGGCCTAATAATTAACTACATTACATGATCAGGAAATGTAACAATATGATAACAATTTGGTAAATCCACACTATATTTGGACACAAATGTTGACATCAATATATTTCATGCTATTAACCATGTGGGAATTTGTGCCTGTTTATTTTGCTGTCCTTGACCCATCAGAACAGACCCAAGACCCATTTGAGATCCACCGGTCGAGAACCACTGATATAACATCACAAATAAAGCACTTTATTGAAGGAGAGTATCAAATTTACTTGATGAAGTTAGCTAATGCAGTAGGTTCAAAGAAAAATATTAAATTCATTTCTGTATATCTTTTTAGCTGATTTAAACTTCAAAACAGTAAAACTAAAAGTCTTCAAAATGATTAACTGCGTATTTCAGACTTGTATACACTGCCATCCAAATGTTTGGGTGCAGTAAGAATTTTATGTTTTTGTTTGGCGGAATATGTTATTCAGTAAGGACACATTAAACTGATCAAAAGTAACAGCAAAGATATTTATAATGCTACCAAAAACAAATTCTATTATTCTGTTTATTAAAACATCCTGAAAAAAGTATTAAAGTTTCCACCAAAAAAATGAAGCAACACAGCCGTTTTCAATCGTGATATTAAGAAAAGCATTAAATCAGCAGATCAGAATGATTTCTGGAGAATCATGAGACACTTGAGTGGATTAATTCTGAAAATTCAGCTTTGCTTTACATTAATACATTATACTTTAAAAAGCATAAGCATAAACTGTTTCTATAAACATAAAAAACGTAGAATTTGTAAAGCACATATTTAAATGTATATTTCTGCTGCATGTGTTACCAGTCTTGAGTCCTTTGGATAAGCCTTGCACTGAAAAACACAGGCAAATCACAAAGTGACTGTAAAAGTGCTTTTACTCTTGGAAATATTTTAACAGCATCACTAATATGCAGCCAGTTATAATATATATGTCTAGACTTTAGGCTTGATCTTTTAGCACTAAATTCGAATTGCGTAACCATAGCAGTGGATAAACATTAGTGAGACATTGTTCAGTTGGATGCACATCAGAGATCGGGGGGCCTTGTTTATAAAACGTTGCGTAGAAACCGTTCTACATTTAATCTGAGATCATTCCACAAATGTGCATATGCTTGAACAAGCGTATGCACAAAAAAAATGCAAGAATCTGGTATCACTAAGCATTTTTCCATTAGTGATCTGATGGTTGTGTGGATTTTGTGTGATAAATGAGACCCTAGAACTGAGGCAGTAAGATGGGATTTGACCAGCATGATGTGACTTTCATGACTGTTAGCTGGAACCTTCACAAAAACACAAGTTTGAATTCTTACTAATGTAATGTCTTTAATGGAAGCCACAAATGCTCGATACGAAGCTTTGAGATTAGCTTTTTCAAACCCCGCACTGCACAGTTGCCTAAAATGACGAATCTCTGTATTTAAAGATTTAACTCTAGAAATTGTTTCAGGAAAAACAGGTGAGGTATCATCTTAACATACTTACAGTAGGTAATCTGTCAACTGGTATGGAATATGTATGTTGCCTTATTAATAAAACGGTTTAAACAAACCAATGTTTAAAAGCAGGTCATTTTAGTTTATTTGCATACTGTTATAATATTTATGAATATTTTAAATAAGCTTTTTTTTATTTTAATGCTATTTCATTTTGGCATGTGCTTTCACAATTTCATTAGCTTTCGTAGTATTTTATTTTTAGTAATTGTAGTACTTTTATTTCAGCAACATTTCTTTATGTTTTTCAGTTACTTCAAAACAAGTTTCAGTTGATGATAAAACTGTAGGCCATAGGCAGATTTATTAAGCACATCTATTTACAGAAAGACCTAAAAAAATAAACATTTGTATCCATACACTTCATTATTTAATTAATTAAAGAAACAGACAACTGAACACCAAGCTACTCTTATCCCACAAACCGTCCCCAAACAAATCCCAAGTAATCATTCATTTTGGTCCAATACTTTTTTTTCTCTGAATCCCGATTCACTGCATTTTACTCTTTTTGGTGCAGTCTGAACAGGTCAGCAATGAAATGTATAGTCTGATAAAGGCATAGGTCACTCCTAGAGCGCAGTAAACAGAGGTGAGCATGAGCGGGAGGAAGGGAAACGTCTTCTGCCAGACTGTCAGCGGATAAACAAACTCACAGATCAGCTCAAGAGGAAACAGACCCAGGAGATACATCGCCTCCAGTGGGTTTAACAAAGCACCACCCTTCCTAAAAAAACAAATGAAGAATGACATACTTAACACTCAAACATAAAGGCAACGGTGGTCCAATAATCCCATTTTAATATACTTACCTGAACAGCGTTTTTAGGGAAGCGACACTGAAGATTGTAAAAAGCAACATGAGAAATATTTTGATGGGCAACTCTGGAATTAAGAATGGACATGTTTAAGAATTACAGTCAGTGATGATGCAAAATTCTTGTTGAGAGATAAATGACACACACCTTGAGTTGTAAAAAGGAGCGGAAATAGAGAATAATGACCAGTTATACTGAGGATTAGAAAAATCCTGGCATCCTCTCTACGCTCCACAGCGAGCAAGCTGAAAAACAAGACACCATTTTTAGTAGGCGGCTGGCAGAACATGCTTATGTAAGAATACTATCAGATTAAGACCTTAAAGGAAGTATGGTCATCAGGATGGCTTTCTCATGTACATGCCAACCAAACATAAAGGATCCAAGGGCACAAATAGCAAGGCAGCGCAAGAATCCTCTTGCTCCATTAGGTCTATGCCATATCCTGAAAAGTGCAGGCTGCAAGGGACAAAGTGTCAAAAATGGTATATTCATTAAACTTGGCAAATCTAGAAATCAGCTTATCATATATGCATGATTATCCATATTGTGTCAATGAATGAAATCAAGGCTATCTCTCTGAATATTCAGATTAGCAATGCAAATCACAAAGGACTCACCACTATTGAGAGTAACGTACAAACAAGGGTTGCTAAAGGAGAGACCGAAGGAAGCACAGAGTGCTGAAACTCCTGAACCAGACCACCAGTCATTGAAGCCTTGGGAAGTTTGTTTATATCAAGCAGTTTGAATTTCACACCTAAATAATAGAATTAGCAAATGATCACAATAAAATAAAAATTGAACTTGACACCATTGTGAGACATGCTCGTAATATGAACATACAATCAAATTGTTATAATTTTTTTCTTTTCTATTTAACCTATAGCAATTGTTTGAGTTATTGAACATACCCAGGATGGAAAAAGCTTTATCTGCTATATTGTAAAGTGCCCAGATGTTTGGTGCCCAGTATGCATGACACAAACCACGCTTGAAAGGGAAGAGTCGAGACAGGACTTGTGGAAGCTGACCCTTGATGAATAAATAAAAATAACATTTATGCACATTTATGAACCGCTGATTTAAATTAAAAACAAATTATGCTCACAAAAATTGCATTTATTTGATCATAAGTACAGAAAAAAACTATTATTATTGTTACTATATAAAAATTTTTATTAAAAATGTTTTATTTGAATATATTTTGTATGGAAAAAATGCTAAGATTTTTATTTTATATATTTTCATGGTATTTATTTTTTGTAAAGGCAAAGCTGAATTTTTTAGAAGCCCTTACTTCAGTTCAGTCTCAAGACCCTTCAGAAATCATTCTATTGCTTAAAATAGACATACATTGAATGGAGTCGTTTTTTGATTCAGTTATTGTGGAGTTATTACTCAGACTTGTGGAGAATATATAAACATTTGTTATGTAAAAAAGTTTATTCAGGACATTATTAAATTAACATGAACTCTCTTATTTTGCATATTCTGCAACATGTACATTTATGAGCACAACTGTACATATGTATGCATGCATGTATATATATTATGATATATGACAAAACATGACATACACAGTTTTAAAACTGAGCATGTGTTCAAAATAGAAATCTTATGAAATATTAAAAAAAACTGTTTACTCCAACTTTTGATCAATTTAATGCCTCCTTGCTGAATAAAAATAAACAGTATGTGATTTTTTTGAAGGGATTTGTTCATGCATTGATAACAAACCAGTGCTATAAAGGGTCCAAACGACACTGCGAAAGTAGACAAGACAATAGTTCCTAGTGTTACAAGCCGCACAACACTGAAACTTCTCCACTGCAAAGATCCATCTGAAAAACAAGACTTATATATCATCTAATATATATATATATATATACACACACACACACACACACACATACATACATATATATATATTTATATATAGTCCTGTGCAAAAGTCTTAGGCCACTAGTATTTTCACCAACAAAACTGGTTTTAAGTTATTTCTATCTTTTGGTGTAGCGTGTCAGTTGGAAATATCAGTTTACATTTACAAACATTATTTTTGTCATTAATTGTAATAATGCAGTGAGATTATTGTCTGACAACAGCCAGTGCTCAACACAGATATCTGATCTGATCATCATTCAGTCTGTCTGGAATGACATGAAGAAACAGAACAAACTGAGACCAAGGTTATTATAGTTAACGAAAACGAACGAAAAAACTAAAACTAGAATTGAAAAAGCATTTTCGTTTACTGAAATAAAAGTAACAACAAGAATAAAAAAAAAAACTAAAACTAACTGAAAGTGTTTTGTGTGTATACAAAACTAACTTTAACTAATATTATAGAAAAAAACGTTATTCATTTTCGTCTTTGTAATAAGCCTTTTGGGTTGAATTAAAATCTATTTACTTCACGCTGCCAGTATTAAGCCAGGTGTTTGACCCGTATGCTGTTATGATCTAGCTGGTGGTGGCAGTCCTGGTCACCAGATGACACTCCAGCGATCGTTAGTTCTGTGTTTTGTTGTATCTTGCGCCATGTGATTCTGTGTGTTTGTTTATTTACCTGTCAGCTTCCTCATGTCTCTCATTTGTAACTCAGCCCACGTTCACTCTCTTCCAACCGTGTTTTGTCCAGGTGTGTTTGATTAGTCACTGTATAAATTCACTCCCAGTGTTTTGATTGTTTGTCGGATGTTAAAGACTCATGCCAGCTTGTGGAGCTCTGCATAGCTCATCGCAGTTTCCTTTGTTTTGTTGATTTTTCATTTAATAAATGTTCCAGTTTGCAATATATTCCTGCTTCTGAGTCCTGCCTGCTTGCAAGGAAGCTAGAGTGCGAGAAACCACAGCCGATTCGTTACATATGCCACCACGTAGTCTGTGACGTCACGTGTTCACAGTGTGTCCGCAACGCAGCTGGCTAGCATGATGGCTGCAGCGAAAGTCAGAAGAAAGCGGCAGAGTCCTATTTGGGATTTCATTGATTATGAGTCTTAGTGCTGGGCGATATATATCAAATGATATATTATGCGCATCTCGTCAGTAAAGCCAGTTCTTCGATTGAAATCTCAAAAAAAAAGGGATAAATCTAGCGACTTCTTGGACAAGCCTCAGCGAGTCCCTGGCTGTGATTTAGTGCTTTAGTGGTAGCGAGCTCTTGTTTTCCAAGCACGCTCACACCTCTCTCTGCGTCTGTTCTGTTCAGCGAGCGGCTGAGACGAGCAGAGCTTTTGATTAAAATAGATATTATGTATTTATGTATGAATTTCGATTTTATTTCCATGCAAATATAGCCAAAATCACAGCATAGCCATGTCTATATCTTATGTGTACTTGACTTCATTAGACAAGACCAGGGAGAACTTGGGAGCGTACCGGAGGCCTCATGCTCAATACTCCACAAAGAAAACGCACCACTAGCAGATCTCTGCCCACTGAACGACCATCACTAAGGGAGTGGAAAGCCGAAATTGCGGCCACATACACCTTAAGTGTGGAGTGAGCTAATCCTGTGGATAGTGTAGTCTGCAGGAACTCCAGAACTGCGCTAATCGGACAGTTAACTGGATCCTGTGTAATAGGCCTAGTGGGATCACATTTGATGCTGCGGCCATAAGACCTAAAAGTCTCTGTAAAAACTTCACTGTTAGTGAACAGCCTTCCTGCACCATTCTGACTGCCTGTAGGAGCGCGTCGAGTCGAACGGGGGACAGCTGTGCCCGCATTGTGACCGAATCCCACACCACACCCAGATAAGTGGTTCTCTGAACCGGAGAAAGCACACTTTTCTTGGTGTTTAGTCTTAACCCCAATTTTCTCAAATGAGCTAGAATGACATCTCGATGTCTGCTCACTTCGCTCTGAGACTGTGCTAAAATGAGCCAGTCGTCGATGTAGTTGAGGACACGAATGCCTTGTAGCCGCAACGGAGCTAAGGCTGCATCCACTACCTTTGTAAATGTACGGGGAGAGAGTGCTAGACCAAAGGGAAGAACCCGGAATTGATAAGCTTCGCCCCCGAAAGCAAATCTTAGGAACTTCCTGTGTAATGGATGAATGGACACGTGAAAATACGCGTCCTTGAGATCTATCGTGACAAACCAGTCGTCTGACCTGATTTGATTCACCACTTGTTTCAACGTAAGCATCTTGAACTTCAGCTGGCTGACTGAGCGGTTTAGACACCTGAGATCTAATATGGGCCTCAGCCCTCCATCTTTTTTCGGAACCACAAAATATCGGCTGTAAAAACCTGTGTCCCTGGACAACAGCGGAACCACCTCGATGGCTTGCTTGTCTAATAAAGTTTTTACTTCTTTCTGTAACACCAGTGTCTGTACAGGATTTTTTACCACAGTGTGCTGAACTCCGCTGAATCGAGGAGGTGCCTGCTTGAACTGAATACGGTAACCTGTCATTATAATGTTTAACACCCACAGAGAAATATTTGGTAGGCTGACCCACACCGCCAAATATTCTACCAAAGGAACCAGTCCCTCGGGACTGGTCTGTGACAGAAAGAGATGTGGCCGCTCCACTTCCCCTGGCTCGCCAGGAGAGGGCGGAGTAGACCGCAAAATCATCCCCCTCGGGGGAGGCATGCGTTGCAGCCGCTCTGAGACGCATCCCAGCGACGGCTGCAGAGCATGAAGAGAGCCGAGAAGACCGGCGGGAGCCGTAATTCGCTGCGGCACAACCCGTCTGTCTTCTCGGGGGCTTGCTCTCTCTAAAATAAAAGTCAGGATCTTTTTTGTGATTTTCTGGCCACAATAACATCCCTAAGATCCTTCCTAGGTTTGTTCTTCTCTTTTTTTACGTTAGCAGGGGAATTCATATCGCGCCACTCCACGGTACCCTGAGCTCGCGGGGGTACCCGTGAAGCAACACTAGCTCTCTGGCTTGCCCGATGAGCAGCCGCACCGCTCACCGGCTGCCCTGTGAGAGTGAATGTGCGGCGAGGGAGGACGCTACTAAACGCCGCAGCGTGTTTACGTGCTTCTTGGTGCTGTTCAATTACAGTGTTAACCACATCGCCAAACAACCCCGAAGCTGAAACAGGAGCATCCAAAAGAACGACTTTTTCTTGTGCTTTTACGTCGGACAATGATAACCACAAGTGTCTTTCTGCCGCAACCAAAGCCCCCATAGAACGGCCAATTGCTCGAGCTGTTTCTTTTGTCGCTCTAAGCGCCAAATCGGCCGTTCTACCGAGTTCAATAATGTCCTCCGTGTCAACTTGCTCGCGCTCACTGAGCTCTCTGAGCAGATCAGCTTGATAAGCCTGTAGCACCGCCAGAGTGTGCAGGCAAGCACCAGCCTGTCCAGCTGACGTATAACCCTTCCCCACTAGCGCTGACGTAATCCGGAGCGGCTTAGTGGGGAGAGAGGGAGTTTTTAGCGAGGAAGGTGCCGAAGCCGAAAGATGGCTCGCAAGCGTCTGTTCAGCTACCGGCATCTTCTTATAACCCATATGATCAGCCCCTGCCACATTCCCATAATAATTATTTGATGGAACAAATAACCTCGCTGAGTAGGGCTTCGCCCAAGACCTAGACACCTCGGTGTGCAGGTCCGGGAAGAACGGCAGAGCTCGGCGAGAGAAAGGCAGGCAGGGCTTGAAAAACCGCTCATCCAGTCTACTAGTTGTAACGGCGGATGGCGGTGCCTCTGGCCAGTCTAAACTTAGACGTTCCACAGCTCGAGTGATAACTTCCAACAGCTCCTCATATCTTGGAGACTGCGGAAATGACTGGCTTCCAACGCTCACTACATCCACCTCCTCGGAGGAAGAAGAGCAAGCTAGACGATCTCTCTGGGAAGGAGTAGCCGGTATCAGCGGCGCTCCCCGCCCCGGAGAGAGGTCTGCCGATCTGCCTGGCCGGGAAGGAGAAAGGCTTTCGGCCGTCTCCATTCCCTCCAGTAGATCGATCTGAGAACCCCAGGAGTGTAAGCCCCGTTCCGCCTCGGCGGCAGCGGGACCAGCACCACGGGGTTCACTCACGAAGACGCCCTCCTCAAAGAGCGATCTCCGAGAGCGGAGTGTGGCTAGCGAGAGCTGCATACAATGCGGGCAGTCGCCTCCCTCGAGGGCGGCCGCCGCATGCTCTTCGCCCAAGCACACAACACAAAGCTGATGCGTGTCCTTGGGAGTGAGATAACGACCACAGGATGGAACACACTTTTGAAAACTCTTGCCAGACATAACTGTAAATTTTTAAACTTGAAAAGTCTGCAGAGGGTGACGTCTCAGCACTTCGTTGGACGTTGGCATAGCAGTTTCAGAGCGTGTCACGCTGAAGGCGTTCCCAAAGCGTTTTTGGACGCAGTTCGAGTTCCTGAAAAGGAACGTTACGGCATACACTATCCTTCACGGCGTCAAACATCAATCAATCGCTACATAAATTTGGGGGGGCAAGAGGGGGTAGAACCGCTATTGCACATGCCCACATTGTACAAAAAATGCCCTGCCGCAAAACCTTCTGAAACAAACTAACCCTGGAACATAACCTGTTACCGAGCAGGTTATCTTTAGAGAATAAGTTCCTATGGTTACATACATACCCAGACAGTTACCTCCGTTTTTGGAACCGAAAGTTGAGGTTATCCACTAACTTACCCCTTAAACTTACACGGGTATGTCACATAACCTGCTTTCTGGAATACCCCGCTGCTTTGACAATATATATTGTCAGAGTTTTTGTTTAGTTTCCTTGTGTTTTGCTCCCCATGTGTCCGCCCTTGCCCATATTTGGTATTTCTTGTGTCTATGTGATTATTGGTTGATTTACTCCCAGCTGTCTTCCCCAGGCGTCTTTAGTTCTGCCCTCGTTAGTATGTGTATTTAAAGATCTGTGTTCCAACCCTCTGTGTCAGTCCTTAAGTGTCAACCCCAAGTTTGATCTGTTCATGTTTACTTTGTTTATTAAAACCACGTCATCTTCAAGATCCATGCCTCGTGTACTTTCTGTGTAAGAGCCAGCGTGACATATATATATATATATTCAACACTGTGGGGTTGAATGTGTCAGAACTAAACACTCTATAAGTGCAAATTAATCACCTGCTATCTGAAGTAGTTATAAAACTATTGGGAAGCCTGTTTTATTAAAGCCTGATTTTATTACTAATGATTTTATTTCCGCAAATGCAGAAATGTGATTCCTCTCTTCTTGTGCCATTGAAATAAGTATTCAGAAGTAGAGGAATTTTCCAGAATCTATCCCTGCAGGGATGCTGTTAATCAAAAAGAAAGTCATTTTCAGCCAGTACAATGTTGGAACATGGATGGGGGGTGTCAGCAACAGATGCTGGATGTCTTTCATAAATGTGCAAATTAACTCACCTGTAACAAATTTGAATAAATTATAAAAATTTTTTTCTTATTTTCTGCTTTCTCCCCAGGACCTCCTGTAAGTACCATGGCAACAAGCTGACTGATTTGTGCATGACTAATTCAACATTATAACAGGTAGAATATTGCATGTCGCACTCAGTCTGAAAAATTCTTGTCTATTTGAATGGAGATGACGTCATAAGTTTTTCCTTTTATCTTTAAATACTGTTTTACATGTGGTTTTTCCTAAAGGAGAACATTATTTCCATTCATATGGGTCCATTGATTCAGTGACACCCTGCAAAAGCTTTAAAGAATATAAGGTTGCCAGATGTTGCAAAAAAAAAAAGAAAGAGAGAGAGAGAAAAAGAGAGAGTCTCACTTCAGTATATGCAGACTAATCACTGGAACTCTCTATCTCACATGGATTGATCATCTGATCATCCCATATTTGTATTTAAACCATGCATATAGCTCTGGCAGTCAAAGGCAATGGTCATGGTCAGGTGACTGAAGTCCTTGAGTGCCTAAAAAATAATTTTAAGCTATTTGTGCAATAGATGTGCATAAACACCACTTGAAAGTCATCTAGGGTTAAAGGCTGCATTAAAGTATTAAATGTATTGAAAATTATATAAACATCATTATTTTGCTAACCACAGACTTTTATACATGTGTGCAACTCACTAATTTATTGTAAGGTGCTTTGTCCTAGTTGAAGCCAAAGGTTTTGGATTTTATATTATGATTTTTTAAGGCTGATGGTCAGAATAAAGGCCTACTGTAATTTTTACATTAGCTGTATCAGAAAAGTGATACATTCTCTTGAATTCTGACCAGAACTGACTGTCATAAATGAACTGTATTATATAATGAATATTACTTGCCAATGAACAATAGGAATGTGTGTGGTTTTCAGTGGCCTTTGTCCATTAACAGGTCATTTGAGTGCATTTCCATTTCTTTGGAAAAGTCAGTGTTACGTTTTCTTTCACTTATGATTCCATTTAATTGCTTGTCATAGTTTGCAGTGTAATGACAGCCTATTCTTAGAATTCCAAGAATAACAACCCACCTAAAATGTTAAAAAGAGATTAGAAAAACAGTCATATTTGAGACTATACCTATGAAATTGGCCATTGTAACTAGTTTTAGAGGAACAACGAGTGTGACTTTATAACAGGAATAGCATTATTTGTATTAGTTTCCAAGTGGCAATACAATTTTTAAGGCCAAAAAGAAGCAGTCAAAGCTCCAGAAAACCCCTCCAAAATAATCTCAGGGGCACATGCCTGCTTGTCACTAATTGCATCCTGGAGAGGGAGGCAAATGCACCCATAAACCATGCCTAGCGTGCATTTGTGTACATAAATAAATAAATAATTGAGTAAATAAATAAATAAATAAATACATATGTTATGTGACCTTGGACCATAAAACCAGTCATAAGTGTTCTTTATTTATTTATTTTATTTAGATTAATACATTATACAAATCTGAATAAATAAGTTGTCCATTGATCATATGTTTGTTATGATATCACAATATTTGATACAAAATATCTTCCTGGAATATGATTTTTGTGATAATATGAATGTTTTTAGCAATAATTTTGACCCATACTATGTATTGTTTATTGCTACAAACATGCTACTTATTTATTTTTTTTATTCTTTAAAATGTTATTGTTTTATTTAACATGTTACTTCTATACAGCATTACCCCTTTTCTATTCGGTTATTATTTTAGCTGAGCAGCTTTAGGGTTGTCACACAGAAAATTTAGCTTTTTGCTGGAAAGAAGTAGAGTGTGATGGTTTAAATGGCTTAAATACTCGCTTAACCACAATGATGTCACAAAACATGAATGTGTTTAGCTGTGCCAGACTGGAAATTACATGTAAAAAAGATTTTCCTTTCGGTTACCCAAATTTTTAGCAAGCCAAAGGATAAGAGTATTTTAATTGTCAAGTGTCATTTTAAGGCCCAAAATATCTGTACTGCTCCATGTTATGAACATAATGCTGTTGAAGGGTAGGGAGGCATTGCTTCTTTCTTTGTCCCTCTGCTGTAGCTAACTCCCAACAGTCATTTAACATGCAAAATTAGCTCCACAAGGACACTGTTATGTAGCCTAACCTTCACAACAATAAATAATTAAACTGAATTTAAACACAACCTACAAACTAAAAAATAAACATAAGCTAAATATGATTACATTATTGAAATATGATTACATTATTATTATTTTTTTCTCTAATTCATCAGTTTAGTAGATTTTTTGTAATAACTTTTATATGGTGGATGTATTGAATTTGTCATTAAAGTGATCTGAGGAATTTCAGCTTGAGATCTAATGCTCTAAACTGTCACATGCATTTTTAAAGGGTACTTCTTTTACTGAAGCTGCTTTTCAAAACTAAAAAAATATGTTTTTTTAATATTTTAAGGGAGTCTTTTTTTTTCAAATATTATACACTGCCCAAAACAAATAAAGGGAACACTAAAATAACACATCCTAGATCTGAATTTATGAAATATTCTAATTAAATACTTTGTTTTATTTTTTCCATGGTTGAATGTGCTGACAACAAAATCACACAATCATTATCAACAGAAATCAAATTTATTAACCCATGGAGGTCTGGATTTGGAGTCACACTCAAAATGGAAGTGGAAAAGCACACTACAGGCTGATCCAACTTTGATGTAATGTCATTAAAACTAGTCAAAATGAGACTCAGTAGTGTGTGTGGCCTCCACGTGCCTGTATGACCTCCCTACAATGCCACAACATGCTCCTGATGAGGTGGCGGATGGTCTCCTGAGGGATCCAATCCCAGACCTGGACTAAAGCATCTGCCAACTCCTGGACAGTCTGTGGTGCAACGTGGCATTGATGGATGGAGCAAGACATGATGTCCCAGATGTGCTCAATTGGATTCAGGTCTGGGGAATGGGCGGGCCACTCCATAGCATTAATTTGCCAATCTTGGTTTTCTCTGGAAAACGCCAAGCGTCCTGCACAGTGTTGGGCTGTAAGCACAACCCCCACCTGTGGACGTCAGGCCCTTATAACACCCTCATGGAGTCTGTTTCTGACCGTTTGAGCAGACAAATGCACATTTGTGGCCTGCTGGAGGTCATTTTGCAGGACTCTGGCAGTGCTCCTCCTGTTGCTCCTTACACAAAGGCAGAGGTAGCGGTCCTGCTGCTGGGTTGTTGCCCTACTACAGCCTCCTCCACGTCTCCTGATGTACTGGCTTGTCTCCTAGTAGTGCCTCCGTGCTCTGGACATTACGCTGACAGACAAAGCAAACCTTCTTGCCACAGCTCGCATTGATGTGCCATCCTGGTTGAGCTGCGCTACCTTAGCCACTTGTGTGGGTTGTAGACTCTGTCTCATGCTACCACTAAATTGAAAGCACCGCCAGCATTCAAAAGTGACCAAAACATCATCTAGAAAGCAAAAGAACCGAGAAGTGGTCTGTGGTCACCACCTGCATATCCACTCCTTTTTTGGGGGTGTCTTGCTAATTGCCTATAATTTCCACCTGTTGTCTATTTCATTTGCACAACAGCATGTGAAATTGATTGTCAATCAGTGTTGTTTCTGAAGTGGGCAGTTTGATTTCACAGACATGTGATTGACTTGGAATTACATTGTGTCGTTTAAGTGTTCCCTTTACTTTTTTTGAGCAGTGTATGTAATTGTCTTTGTTTGTTTGCAGATCCAGGTAAATATAATTTCACACCACGTCTTTTCCGTCTGAGTGCCTGCGGTGGGACTTTTCAGGCAGAGGAGCAGTATGGGCCTGCCCAAATTACAGGAACTGCAATGGCCATGCCATTCCTTCAGGAGAACTTGTATTCAGCCCCTCAGCCTGGTATATAATGTTATTATATGTGACTGTAATCATGGATTCTTCTAATGGGAATTGACAGTGATTTTGTATTGGATGTGCTGCACATTGTAAAATGTCAATTCATATATCCTTTGTCTATCCTTCTTATTCTCTGTAGCCTTGTTCTTGGTGGATAACAGGATGGAAGTGTACCTGTGGCAAGGACAGCAGCCAGAAGATACAGAATGTACTGGCTCAGCTAAGATCCGCTGGGACAGTGAGAGGAAGTGTGCCATGGAGACAACACTACAATACTGCCAAGGTTAGAAGATGTGGTGCTGTCCTCTAGGGTGGTTTGGTAACACTTTAAAAGAGGAACACATTCACTATATGTGACCCTGGACCAGAAAACCAGTCAAGGATAATTAAAAAAAAAACATTAATACATCACCTAAATGCTTTCCATTGGTGTATAGTTTGTCCAAATGAAGTCTTTAGCAATGCATATTAAATAATACGTTTATATGTATTTACTGTAGGAAAAAAAAATAAAAACACTGCATGCAACATGGAAGTCTTTACTTAATATGCTAATTATTTTTACCATAAAATAAATAAAAAGAAATCAATAATTTTTACCCAAAAAGATTATTTTTGGCTATTACTGCAAATATACCTGTGATGCTTTTGACTGGTTTTGTGGTCCAGGGTCATATATAGTTAATAAGTAGTTATGTGTAGGTATTGGGTAGGCTTAAAAGATTTAGAATATGGTCATGCAGACTATAAACAGTACTAATAATCAGACAGTATCTTAGTTTAACCAATAGCTTAAAAAAGAAAATTCATCAAGTGTTCTGTCTGGCAGGTTCTCTAACTTTTGTTAGCCGAACCCTTTAGATGCAAGATATTACAATACTTACAGATATTACTTATTCACCCTTCAGCCTCAGTCATTATTCACTTTCATTAGATGGAAATATCATGTAGTAAAAGTGAATAGCCACTGTGAAAATACGCATGGGTTTGAGCAACATAAGATTTTTTTTCTTTTTTTTGGTCTGATAAACCTTTAAAGGAGGCATACGCTGCGTCCGAAATCGCTTACTTCCCTACTACATGTATATAGTACGTGAAAAACAGTATGCGAGGCGAGTAGTATGTCCAAATTCATAGTATCCGAAAAAAACCCGGATGACCTACAGCTTCCGGCCGAATTATATAGTAAGCATACCATGAACATTTTCCTATCCCATGAGGCTCCCGGAGAGGAGGCGAGTTCCATTCATACTGTATAGAACGTACTGTTTTAACGGTCGGGTAGTAAGTTCGGTTTTAAATGTAGAACCTACTTAAGAAGTATGCGATTTCGGACGCAGCCATACTGAATTATGCCCTTTTTTTACAACATATAAGTCTCATGTGTCCCCAGAATATGTATGTGAAGTTTTAGCTCAAAATACTATTTTAAGTGGAAGCAGAAGCATGCTGTATTAGAGCATGTCTCTTTAAATGCATATCAGCTGCATTTTCCAATCCCCTTTTTCAGAATAGAGCTGCTGCATATTATACCTGCTAAAAAACATGTTTTAATTCTGATTATCATGTTTATTGTGCTGAAATCATGTGTTTTAACCAATAATAGTTTAAACTTCTTATATACGATTTCCTGAGTGCACACACCCCATGCATAAAAAGCGACCGTCTAACTAATTTCTCATACCTCCGTGAAGTTGGCACCCCATAAAAAGAAATAAAGTCCAAAACTATGCCATTCGTTTGTGCTACGTTTGTGCTGATTTGTGCCGCAAAAACGAACGTTTGTGCTGGTTTGGTGTTTAAGATATTTAACATTACTTTTTTGACCGCGTGACGTCACTTTCCACTCCATGTTGCCCAAATCATTCCAAAGCGGCACAGTTCGTTTGTGCTCGATTTGTGCCTGTTTGTGCCGTTAAAACAAACACTGTATCTGTTTTCCTTCCCTAGATATAAACAAAATATTTTTGGAGCCGTGACGTCATTCTCCACCCCAGTTCGTCCAAATCACACAAAACTGGTGTCATTCGTTCATGCTCGATTTGTGCCGTTGAAATGAACGTCAAATATATTTCCACCTCGTAGAAATAACAAAAACAATTCGGGGCCGTGACGTCACTCTCCACCCCATACCGTCCAAATCTTTCCAAACCGGTGCCGTTCGTTTGTGCTCGATTTGTGCCCGTTTGTGCCGCTAAACAAACCTGGTATCTCCGAGCTCTTCTTAAATATAATGGAGAAAAATACTTGTTTGGGCCTGTTATGTAATTTTCCACCCCACATTGTCTAAATCTAGCCAAAATTTGTCATTCGTTTGTGCTCGATTTGTGCCAGTTTGTGCCATTGAAATGAACGCCATGTATATTTCCACTTCTTAGAAATAACAAAAACAATACTAGCCAGTGACGTCACTCTCCACCCCATACCGTCCAAATCGCACAAAACTGGTGCCGTTCGTTTGTGCCGCTAAAATAAACATTGCATCTAATTCTCTTCCTTAGAAATAAACAAGCAGGGTGTTTTATAGCATATTTTACACGGAGCTCGTGAATATTTACAATGCACTTACAGTGTATAAATACTATTATGATATTAATAATAAAAAATAGAAGAGTAAAATGAAATTACAAATATATATACACACAATGAGACTTTTGAATGTGAGTTTTGCAGAGGTGTCAAATAAATAAGACCAAATATACGTCCTTACCTTACTTTACTAGGAATGTTTGCGTATCTAGACTTGATTGGAACATTTATTTTTCAGACAACTTTTTACTTCTACTTACATTTTCACGCAATTATCTGTACTTTTTACTGCTTACATTTTAAAACTAGCCTCGTTACTCCTATTTCATTTTGGCTTGTTTTTATTTCGGCACCGTACAACAAAACAAACAAACATCCAAATAAATCGCTCCGTCAGGATAAAGTGAATTTGATTGCGGTTGATGAGAAACACATCATTCCGACACTCTACTGGTTTGAACGCGATTCATCACCAGTGTTGTGAAAGTTACTTGCAAACTGTAATATACTATATATTACTTGTTATTGCTATTTAAAAGTAATGCCTTACATTACGAAATTACTGATTCAAAATTGTAATGCGTTACATGACTCCTGTCTTACTTCTGAGCTACTTTCACCAAAATAACTACAGAGAGCGCGGCAGCGCGCCGTCAGCGCAACTAAAGAGTTCTGCATTCAAATACACGCAATAGGCTAAACTTGTCACAGCTTCAGCAAAAGCAGCCTAATTACCAGGAATATGTCAGAGGAAAAAAGTAGGAAGATATTTTAAATT
>JAUCMU010000046.1:6051056-6064001 GCA_032275025.1 Enteromius treurensis | reverse complement strand
GCAGATAGTTTATGTTCACATACAGCTACATGACACACTGCATGAACAATAATTTTTGAAAAAGCATAATAGGGGCACTTTAAGATGCTGCATGTGTTTATCCAGTCTAATAGAAGTGTGCGTCTCTCCCCAGACAAATTGGCAACAAAAATACCACCCCCTCTGAGAAAATACATAAAACTGACGTTACTGAGCTATAGGCGTTTACAAGTAACTTATTAAAATGATACAATGGCATTGCTCAGTTTAACGTGTTGGGAAATCGGGAATTTTGTCCCACATCAACATTTATTCAACTGTTAATAATAACGCTCAACATTCGAAAGGTAGCCTACACATGACAAAGGCAGCACTTTGGTCATCATCTTTCATTATTTCGGCAAATGTCTCCCACACTTCACTCTTTCTATTTGTATATTTGCGGAGCTTCCAATCCCCAGTCTTCACCTTTTCTCTTGCCGCCTCCATCTCAACATGCAGGCTGAGCTTGTGCGTCATCTTCGCGCCAGTAATTTAACCAATAAAGTGTAGGCCTATGTATTTCATAGAAAATTGTGTCTACTACTATATAAATTGCAAAGGTTCAATTGGCATCTTTATTTCAAACAACCCGACCGACCGCGACCCTAATATCATAAAAAATATTTTTGGATGACTGGTAACCGCGGTCACCCGCTCATTTCGGGTCAACCAGTGCATCACTGATAAGTATGTATTGCAATAACTGACCATAAACAAGCAATATAAAAGCATTGCAAACAAGTCATGTAAGATTCCAAATCTTCTGAAGTCTTGAAAAAAGGGGTACCTAGAGAGTCCAAAAAAGATGGCAAGTGGTCCTGACCATGCATATGCTCTATATAGTAATATACAGTAAATACATTTCAGAAAGGACATTTTTCATTTACTTGCTTATACAATTTTGCTACTGTATCCAGTGTGAAATCTGAGTTTTGAATCAGTTCACTACTGATCCTGTAATGCAAAAATATCATGTGCTTGTTCCCTGGACATTTGCCCTCTCTCCTTCCCGCAGACGGTAGAATGGTCATAGGATGTAAACACACAGTGCTTTGTTTGGTAGTAGAAGTGTGAGTGCTTATTCTTATTTTGTTGCTGGAAGGAGAGGGAACAGAAGCTGCTTGTATGCAACGTATTCCACTCACCTGAGGGGAGGTAAACAAAGGTCAAAAGAGGTCAGGAAATCTTGCTCCGGAGAGAAGAACACTGGCACGTGTTTTATGTTTATTGATTCATTGTTTGTCTGTAGTTTTTTATGCCCTAAAACATATCAGGGGTTCTTCTGCTCTGCTAGTACAGGGTACCTTTACTTCTCAAATGTAACATAACTACATAAATGTCTGTTTAACCTGTTCTTCTCATGTAACACAGTGATTCAAATAGGCTTCATGCATACCATGAGCAATCAGGAGCGATATAATGAAGGTATAAATATGAGGTCACATAAATTTCACATGCCATGCAGCTTTTAAACTGAATTACACGTTCAGAAATTTAACAGAAATCGTGAGTCATTTTATCGTTTACTCAACTGAAAAAACAACAACACTGATTCATTAAGGAAACGAACAAGCAAATAAGTTACAGTCACAGCAAATTTAAACTAGAACATCTTAACCATCTTTTAAACGAAAACCAGTCTGACATGCTATACAGTATCACTGTGCTATTTTTCTATTTTTAGATCTCTGTCTCTCACAGACCTGTAACTTCTTCTTTAAGAGGCTCCTCTGTCCTCCACTCATTACCTGTATTAATGGCATCTGTTATGAACTCGTTATCAGTATAAAAGACATCTGTCCACAATCTCAAACAGTCACACTCCAAACTTCACTATGGCCAAGACCAAAGAGCTGTCAAAGGACACCAGAAGCAAAATTCTAGACCTGCACCAGGCTGAGAGGACTGAATCTGCAATAGGTAAGCAGCTCGGTGTGAAGAAATCAACTGTGGGAGCAATTATTAGCAAATGGAAGACATACAAGACCACTAATAATCTCCCTCGATCTGGGGCTCCACGCAAGGTCTCACCCCGTGGGGTCAAAACGATCCCAAGAACTGTGAGTAAAAATCCCAGAACCACACGGGGGGACCTAGTGAATGACCTGCAGAGAACTGGGACCAAAGTAACAAAGGCTACCTTTGGTAACACACTGCACATCACACATACATCATGCTTTGGGACTGTTTTTCTGCAGAGGGACCAGGACGATGTGAAAAGGAAAAAAAATGAATTGGGCCATGTATCGGGAGATTTTGAATGAAAACCTCCTTCCATCAGCAATGGCATTGAAGATGAAGCGTGGCTGGGTATCTCAGCATGACAATGATCACAAACACACCGACCGGGCAACGAAGGAGTGGCTCCATAAGAAGCATTTCAAGGTCCTGGAGTGACCTAGCCAGTCTCCAGATCTCAACCCCATAGAAAATCTCTGGAGGGAGTTGAAAGTACAGTAGATCAGCGACAGCCCCATTTCTCATTTTGTCTCTCATAGTTGAAGTATACAGTACCTATGATGAAAATTTCAGGCCTCTCTCATCTTTTTAAGTGGGAGAACTTGCACAATTGGTTGCTGACTAAATACTTTTTTGCCCCACTGTATGCTATCAACAAGACTTTATTATAATTTGAAGATGTCTGCTGGCCTGTATGTGTTATTTAGGCTACTCTTATTGCTTGTTTGTTTCGAGCCCTCTGCTTAATTAGGTCTCTTCCTTTTATGATTTTTACTCTGCAGCAAGAGAATTAGATTTTTATATCAGTATGTGTCCAGAATTTTATTTCAGCATAAGTATGAAGGTAGTTCATAAAGTGCACAGTAAAGCAACAGCGGCAAGCCTCTAAATTTTTTTTCATCTCTGAAGCTTTTCTTTTCTGCATTTGTGACTGGGGAGTAGAATTTCAGATAAATTCTTAGATGCAGCACATACTCATATATAAAAAACACATCGTCTTTGTGGGGGGAGACAGATGAACAAGCAAAGTAGCCTGCAAGAAACACTTTAAGGCATGTACAGAGGCAACACATCAGAGCAATGTTGTCTATTTTGTGATTCCTGTGATATTAATATTTATTAGGTAGCATATGAGCTTTAGACCCAATAACGATAAGAAAACCGAATGAAATGTAATAAAATGTAGTCAATCAAAGGAATAGCTCAGCTAAAAATAATAAACAAAACTGCTCGGTGAGTTTGTTTCTTCATCAGAAAAGATTCACAATTTACATTACATCACTTGCTTTCAGATGGATTCTCATAAGTAAATGGGTGCCATCAGAATGAGATTCCAAACAGCTGATAAAAACATCACAGTGTAAAATGGTTATAAGCAAATGTCTCACTACTTTTTGATGTGAGACAGAGGATGGACTTGAGAAAGCATAATTGTAAATAATAGGATTGGCAAGTAGCTAAGTTAAAACAGTGAAGTTAAATATCTTGGAGTTGTTTGTTACAAACACACAGAATTTCAGTCCACAAAATGCCAATCGCTATCCTTTCTCTTAGGGCGTTGAACTCAGGTAAGCGGGACTGGTGGATTACACTCCGGTCTTGGATGATCCGTTTCCTCTTCCTCTTGAAGTCCTCTTCGCCCCCCTTGAACACAATGAACGTACACAGGTTAGTATTAGGATAGGACTTGAGATGGAGGGTTGTTAGTTCTTCCCCAGGACAGGGCAACGAGCGAACAGGTGAGTATCACAGGTAATCGAACGATGTACATTAAATTGTGACTGGAGAACAATCTCCTGATCGTTGTTCTCGCACTCGCAGTCTTTAGCTCAGGTAAGTAATGCAGGTGAGTGTGTCATCTAGTTCCAACACCTCGGCTCTTTTAACAAGATAAGTAAGACAGGTTAGTATCTTACGTTCCTTGTAGATTTCCTGCTCAACTGTGCTCAGTGCAGGTGAGTGTAGCTGTAGTTTCGTTGTGTCGGGTGAGATACGCACTCCATGAATCAATGGGCTAACTGGAAGCAAGGTGAGAAGAGGTTAGTGCAGTTACCTCAAGCTCACCCTAGGGCTGGACCAGAATATTCGAATATTCGTTTGGAGGGATGGCATTCTATTTTTCATTTTGAGATTCGAATATTCAAGAAAAAAAAAAAATAATTAACACGTGACATCAATCCCTACGAAACGGTTCTCATTCGCGCTTAAATGACTAGTCCTTGCGGCAAAGCCAACATCGTGATTTACTTAATCTCAGAGAGAAGACAAAAATGCAGAAGACCTCAGTTGTGGGGGAGCACTTTAAATTAACTGAATACAAAACAAAGGCAGTGTGTCAAATATGCAATTTGAAACTGGCCTACCACTGCAGCACAGCAAGTTTGAAAAATCATATGAGTTCTGTAAGTAGTACGAAGCCAGCCTAACGTTACCTTTTCTTATTTAGACTATTAACATGTTTTTATTCTATAAGGAAGTTCATTTAAAGAGCCCTGCAAGGAGAGCTGATCATAAAATATGATTGATCAATTTAGCGTTCTCAAATCATCACCACTTGCCTTAAAAAAATTGATGGGTATGCTAAAACAGTTCAAACATAAAACAATGTTTAAAAAAAAGAAGAATAAGAATAAATGTGCGACATGATGGTTTGTGCAGAAATGACGCTATAAATCGCGTTCTGTAGGAGATAAGTGCACCAGTCAGCACTTGGATTTTATAGCCTTCTCCTTAATTTTCTCTGATAAAGGTAAGAGTAATATGTCATTCAGAACTGTAAACGGTCTATTTTTATGACTTTTCACTGACACTAAACCTGATTTTATAAAATAAAGAATACAAGCGCGTTCTGCCTTCTCATCTTGAACAGGTGCGCTTCACAAAATGAGCCGAAACTCAGCGAAAAAACATAAATATATCTATAGAAAGCTTTAAATTACCACTTAACCAAAAACAAAAAAAAAACAGAATTGATTAAATTAAATTCTCAGTATAAATTACTTCTCTTTAGGTGCGTCTATGAGATGGAAAATCAGGAAATTCATCTTTGCGACAAGGACTCAGAATGAGTAATAATTCAAATGTCTTCCTATTGTTTTGCCCAAACACATTCATGATAAATACTTTTGCTGGGGCATTGCGGCAGGATTATTGCGTGCATGTGAACGCAGCACTCTTCAGCTGAGCTGACGGCAGCTCTCGCTCTCTCTGCGGCGGAGTCGCTTTTAGCTGCGGAGCGCGGTCTTGTGTTGTATTCGACCGCGCCGCATGGCAATATTTGAATCACTAATTGATGGATGTCTAAAATATAAAAATAAGGAGAAGCACGAGGCCCAGCCCGCGTCTGAGCAATGACGTTAAAACTACATGCAGGGCTCTATTCATTTAATTTTATTTTAACTGTTTGTTAATTAAAATGTGTGATTTTATTGAAAGTACGCTGCTGCTATGTTCTTTATTTATTACAATTCGTTGAACTTCGTTAATTCATTTTTCATTCTTTTATTTAAATAGCCTACCCTTTACAGCGCCAGTAATTAACCTACTGTGCTGATAATTTGGGAGTTATTTGTTTGATAAATGTTGGGCTACCTTATTCAAAGTATTGCTCTTACAGACCTGTTCCTGTTTTTTATTATAGTGCTGTGTTCGTTCTTAAATAATATAAACCCTGCCTGGGCCGCATGTAGCGCCCGGCTTTCGGCTCGTGCTGTTCTGTCATTTATTAAAGTTTTATTCATTCTGAAAGTGTCGCAACTTGCCTGTATCCATATTACACAAAAATGCGACTTTGTTCTCCCTTGCGTCCACAGCAGTTGGATGAACGGTTCTCAACATAAAAATGCAACAAATGGACACGCACACAGAGATTTCTGCCTTTATTAGAGATAATATATTCAGCCCCCTCCCACCGAAGCTTCGAATATTCTATGTTGATCACTACCGAATACTCGAAGCTCAAAAAATGGTATTCGGACCAGCCCTAGCTCAGCCATTGAGCTTCTGGTGAGTGAGGCTTTTAACAGGTGCCTATACTCTAGTAAACAAGTTTATATATTTAGTCCACAAGATATCAAATTATGTACTGGAGTCATGTGGATTACTTGTAGATTATTGTGAAGTTCTAATTACATGTAGCTGTTTGGACTCTCACTCTGACGGCACCCATCAACCTGGTATTTTGTTGAGAAACGACAATTTGAAGGAAATATGCCTGATTAATTAGTTTCACACAGATTAACTTGATGCAGTCATATGGATTACTTATTATGATGTTTTTAGTGGATGTTTTGCAAATAACAATTTCGCGAGGATTGCTAAACGAATTAAATGCGCACAGCTGGCAGCTAATCATCGAATCATTCCCTTGTTAATTCGCACCCAATCAAATTAATTTCCCCTCACTATAAATACTCCCTATTCTTCATTCTCCCTCATCTCGCTTTTGTGTATGATCAGCCCTGCTATCAGCTACTTTAAGCCAAGATGTCAGCCTCGGATTCTTCCGACTACGCTCGAGAGGAACCTGCTCTCATAAGAACCATTTGCTCCTCTTTCAATAAACATAACAAAAAGTATTTATCGACTCCTGTTAATGTTTTTTGTTTGTCTGTTGAACTCACTTCTCACCCTGACCCTAACTTCTCACATTTCTTGTTATCAGGTCTTACAAACGGATTTCACCCTGGAGTCTCCAGTTTACCCACCCATTCCCTAATCTGCCCCAATCTCCAATTCTCCATTTCCGATCCTGAGTCTGTGAATACTCTAATCAAAAAAGAATTAGACGCCACATTCATGATCGGCCTCTTTCCTCACCTTCCTTCAGCACTTTTCGAATCAGCCCAATCAGCGTTGTCAATCGAAAATTCTCAGGAAAAAAGAGGTTAATCATCGATCTCTCCTTTCCTCATAATTCGCCCCTCCCTAGCATCAACAGTTTAATTCCCTTGGAATAATTCTCTCTCTTCTACCACAATGTAGACCAAGCCATCAAGCTGATCAAACAAATTGGCAAAGGCGCTTGGATGGCCAAAGTTCTATTTCGCCGTCCGCCTCACATTCGGATGTAAAAGCAGTCCAAAAATTTTCGACATGCTCTCTGAAGCCATCTGTTGGATCCTCCAAAACAATTATAAAATCCATCACCTCATCCACCTTCTAGATGACTTTCTGGTGGTTTCCCCTTCCCACGGCCCGCCGGCCTTCAAAAACCTAGGGATTCCCATAGCACAAGAAAAAACTTTGGGCCCCAGCACATGTATCGAGTTTTTGGGCATTATCCAACCTCTTACCCCATCCCCATTGCTCCAAACGCGAACTACTCTCAGTTCTCGGGCAGCTCAACTTCGCCATGCGTATCGTAGACCTTTAATTTCCCACCTTCTAAACCTAGCCTTCACCGTACCTTCCCTTGAAGACCCCCTAAACCTATAAGAACCTTGCTTACACGAACTCTAACTCTGGGTTTCTTTCCTTTCTCAATGGAACGGCCATTCTTTTTTCCATAAAGAACCGACGCAGCCCCATCCGTCGGGTTCGGGGGCTTCTATCGTAACCAATGGTACGCCTCCCCCTGGCCCTCCGAACTAATTGAAACACCGCCCCACCTAGCCTACTCGGCCCTCTTTCCCCATCGTGGTAGCCTCCGCCCTCTAGGGCAAAGAATGGTCTACTTCCTGCATAGTCGTACATTATGACAACGAAACCACAGTCCAGTGTATCAACAAACACAGCTCCCGTTCCCCCACAATCATGCCCCTTATCAGACGCTTGGTCTGGATTTCTGCCCTTGATCAATTCACTGCTAAACATATCCCAGGAAAAGACAATACCATCGCTGACTCACTGTCTCGTTCTCTGTTTCAGAAATTCAGGACGCTAGCACCAGATGCCGACCCCCTGCCGACCCCAGTTCCTCCTTTTTCTCAACTCATATTTCCTTGAACCACCCGCTAAGACCCCTTTATGAGAAATCCATTAACTCCATGATCTCCGCCATAGCCCCTAGAACTATCCAATCATACCTCACAGCTTAAAGAGCCTTCAAGTCTTTTCACCTAAGTTTCTATCTCCCTTTCCCAAATTTTTCCCTATTAGCCATCAACTCCTTCATTTCATTCCTTAACTCATCCAGATTCCTCCAGGCCAACTCCATTAAAGGATATCTAAGTGGAATTACATTTTCTTTATAAATTGATTTAGGGTTCCACATCCCCCACCAATGACCAAACCCACCTTATTATTAAAGGCATCCAAAGAGTCAATCCCCCTCGCCCTGACCAAAGGCTACCCATAACCCTGGAAATCTTTAATACCTGCATTTCCACCCTCCACTGTAATTACAGCTCCCCTTTAATCAACTGCACCCTAGACGCTATGTTCACCCTAGCATTCTTTGGTTTCCTTAGATGCTCTGAATTTACGGTTAATTCTCCATTCAACCCTTCCATCGGCCCCACCATTGCCGACCTCACCATACTCGACCACCAAACCATGGCCTTCTTCATTAAACATAGTAAGACGGACCAACTAAACAGAGGCCACCACATCTACTACTCTAAATTACAATCCCCTACCCAACCTTTCCAAACCCTCCGAGCCATCCTAACTTACAGAAGCTCATTTGCCTCTTCCCCTCTAGAACCCCTTTTCATAAACGAGTAGAACCATCCCGTTTCCAGGTTTTGGTTCCAAAAGCACCTTAAGTCTGTCCTCTCAAGATCAGGAATCGACCCATACAGATTTTCCTCCCACTCCTTTAGGATCGGAGCCGCTACCACAGCCGTCAAAAGAGGATTGCCCCCTAACCAAATTCAAAGTCATTGCTTTTTTGGGGGGCAGCGAATTTGGCTGCTGTCCTCCCAAGCTTCTTTGGGGGCCAGCCGGACAGCAAGCCAAATTAGCTATATTATTTTATTAATGAGGAACGTGAAGTCTTTAAGTGGATATTTTGCAAATAACATAATTTCGAGAGGATCGCTAAACGAATTAAACGCGCACGGCTGGCAGCTAATCATCTAATCATTCCCTTGTTAATTCGCACCCAATCAAATTCATTTCCCCTCACTATAAATACTCCCTATTCTTCATTCTCCCTCATCTCGCTTTTGTGAATCCCGCCTCCGCCCCTTAAGTGTATTTTTTTTTCACTAGGATTAGCTAGTTTTTCATTCATATCTCAGAATAACCAGAGCAACATTTACATCACAGACACAAAATAGCATGAACTAAGAATAGTTTTATGATCAAATCTGATTCAGCGACACTGGTAAACACATTCGTAATGACAACAGGTGAGGAAATGCACAACAGGTGGGTGGGTTACACAATCTCATCAAAAGCTATAATGTTATAACACACTAGCATTAGTTAGAAAGGTCTTTCTGCAATGCTTGCAACATTCTAGGCATTAGGTACTCAATAGTGTTAGAAATTACTAATTATAAAAGTGACGGTTCAGCTTTGAATATTACCTGAACGAGTTGTTCAAATAAGCAATAAAATTACACCTGCAACCGCATGTTCTATATTAACTCACGCTTTTAGTAAAAACACTGTTTTACTAATAATAGATTCAGCTGACTATTAAACAATGGCATATTTTATTATATTGCTAGTGCTGCTGCACTATAAAAGCCACTTGAGATTGTGAGATACATTCACATTTACCAGAACCTCTTATGGCTCTTATTGCTTGATTGGATTTGTATGTGGTTCTTTGGTAATTTTCTCATTAAGATTAAGTGATATTCACTTGTTGTGCAGGAAGCAAATCACATCAGATTTATGGGAAAAATATTACATTAACAGCCTTATTTGCAATTAAAAATGGCGATCAAAATCCATGTATACACACACATTAGTGGTTTGGAGGGATTCATTCAGTGCCCTTGAACTGCCTGGAAGAAACACTTTTCAAACTGATATTGTCACTTCTGAGAAGAGTCAGTCACAATGTACAGTAATTCAGTGACTTTTTCTGAACAAGTAAGGAAGCTGCACCAGCAATTAAGATGCATTGTAGGCCTATAATATAGCAAATTATTATAGCTATATACAAGTTACTAAGTGTAATGCATTAAGTAAAGGCCTGTATACACACCTGGATGAATATCGTCAGCATTTTTTGCTGCTCATCACTGATGGCAAGCTGACGGGGCTTAATGAAAAACATCTCAGGTTATGTATATAACCCTGTTCCTTGAAGGAACGAGACGCTGTGTCGACGAGACACTACGGGAACACCCTCAGCGTGACGGATCTGAATAGTGTGTTGAATCAGCCAATGATGGCGGGTGAAGTCACTGGCCAGGAAGCATATAAGCACATGGAATGCCGACCGGCAAACAGCTCCTGTCCTGAAAGCAGGGCCTTCGAGGCCCCCACACCACATGTTGAGTGCGCTCTAACTCCTAGCCTCGGCGGGAGACCAGAGGACTCGTATGATAAGTTGATGGCATCCACTATCCAACGGCTTAAAGTCTGTTTGGTTGCTGGTAGCCCCTTCCTGGGAGAACCGAAGCATAGCAGCAAATGATCCGACATTTTCCACAGGGCAGCTCTGTGGACGTATGCATCCAGTGCTTGCACTGGACACATACAATTTAACTTCTTCTGACCAGGTTCCCTGAAGGGAGGTGGGTGAAAGGCCTGTAGTACCACTGGCTGAGGTGTGACCATAGGTACCTTCGGACTGTAACCCGCTCGCGGGTACAGGAAGGCTTTGGCCATGCCTGGCGCAAAGTCAAGCTGTGTAGGGGCCACAGAAAGGGCCTGAAGGTCACCTTTTCTCCTCAGAGAACACAACGCTAAAAGAAGTGTGGTCTTTATCATTAAAAGACGATCTGATATCTCCTCCATGGGCTCAAATGGTGGCCCACAGAGGGCTTCTAGCACAACAGCCAGGTCCCAGGTTGGTACCCGGGAGCGTACTGGCAGCCTTACCCTCAGCGCACCACGGAGGAAGCGTATGACCAGGGGTTCTTTACCAACTGTATGTCCACCGAGAGAGGAGTGGTAGGCCGATATAGCCGCCACGTAAACCTTCAAGGTGGAGTGAGTGACCCCAGTAGAGAATCGAGCCTGCAGGAAATCCAGCACTGTACCAATCGGGCAGTTAACTGGATCTTGCTGGCGTTCTCTACACCATGAAGTGAACAACTTCCATTTCAGGCCCTTATAGCTTCCTCGTAGATCGAGCTCTGGATTGGAGAAGGGTCTCAACAACCTCGGTTGATAGACCTTCGGCTAAGAGTTGTGCTTCCTCAGAGGCCACACTCTCATGGACTCTCATGGTAGGGATGTACTACTGTGCCTTCCGCTTGTGAGAGAAGATCTCTCCTGATCGGAATTTCCCATGAAGGACCGTCTAGGAGGTCTATCAGGTCCGAGAACCAAACTCGGCCAGGCCAGAACGGTGTTACAAGCAGTAGACTGACCTCGTCCTGGCACACTCTCGCCAGAACTCCAGGGAGCAGAGCGATTGGGGGAAAAGCGTACAGACACAGCCTCTGCCATGTTTGTACCATGGCATCCAGTCCCGCGGGAGCTGGTTGAACTAGAGAGCACCAGAGGGGACATTGCGCGTTCTCCTGAGTGGCGAAGAGGTCCCCCTCTGCTCTGTGAAACCTTCTCCAAATCTGCTCCACCACCTCGGGGTGGAGCATCCATTCCCCGGGACTCGGCCCCTGTCTCGACAGGATGTCTGCTCCTACGTTTAGACGCACGGGAATATAGACCGCTCTCAGTGAGAGGGATCTTTCCCGGGCCCACACAAGGGTCTGGTGTGCCAGCTTGTACAAGGGGCGCGACCACAGATCCCCTTGGTGGTTGATGTAAGAGACGACAGACATGTTGTCGGTGCGCACCAACACATGTCGATCTCTTACGTCTGTGAAGAAGTGCTTCAGTGCTAGAAATACTGCTAGCATTTCTAGACGATTGATGTGCCAAGTTAACTTGTGTTAACAAGTTAACCACTCGTGATCGCTCCCCAACCAGTGAGGGATGCATCCGTCGCTAGCGTAATGCGGTGACCTGGATCTCCCAGCACTGGGCCCTGATTTAGGAACGAAGGATTCCTCCATATGTCTAAGGCATGTACAGCTCGGCGTGACACATTGATCATGTGAAGGGGATTTCCCCTCAGGGATATGCCTTTGTTCCTGAGCCACCTCTGTAGGGGTCTAATGTACAGAAGGCCAATAGGTATGACGTTGGACGCAGCTGCCATAAGGCCCAGCAGCTTTTGGAACTGCTTGACAGTGAGTGACCGGCCTTCTTTTACTATTGCGACAGCAGGGAGGATTGACGCAACCCGAGCAGGTGTCATATGAGCCTGCATTGTGGTCGAATCCCACACCACGCCCAGATAAGTGGTTCTTTGAGCTGGAGAAAGAACACTTTTCTTGGCGTTTAGTCTTAACCCCAACCGTTTCATGTGAGCGAGAACGGCATCTCGATGTCTGCTTGCTTCTTCCGGCAATCATGCTAGTATTATCCATCGTCGATATAATTCAAAATTCGGATGCCCTGGAGTCACAGTGGAGCCAGTGCTGCATCCATACATTTTGTAAACGTATGGGGTGAGAGTGCAAGGCCGAAGGGCGGTACCCGATATTGGTATGCTTTGCCCCTGAAAGCAAACCTTAGGAACTTCCTGTGTGAAGGATGGATGGATACATGAAAGTACGCATCTTTTAGATCTATCGTGACAAACCAGTCCTTGGACCTGATTCGTGCTACGACTTGTTTCACTGTGAGCATTCTGAACTTCAGTTTCATGACTGAGCTATTCAGTAGTCTGAGATCCAAGATGGGCCTACAACATCCACTGCTAACAATGCACTCTTCTCCTTCTGTCCTCTCTCTGAGGCAGAAGTATCCAAATTTCTCCTCTCCAGCCATCCTACATCATGCCCTCTAGATCCCATCCCTTCTCACCTTCTCCAAGAAATCTCTCCC
>JAUCMU010000046.1:6028269-6050956 GCA_032275025.1 Enteromius treurensis | reverse complement strand
ACTTTGTTTTCTTATTTATTGACTGACGAGTCTCCTGACCTCATGTTGGTAGAAATCAGAAATACAGAGCATTGTGTCCGGTGTGTGAATACTAGGGGTGGGCATAGATCTTTTTTTTTTAAATCTAGATTAATGTAGATTAAAATGGCTCATTTGAATTCTGCCAAAGGCATTCAGAATATGTGTGCTACCTAAATAATGACTAGTGAATGTGCATTAATACATCTCACTCTCAAAAAATGGATTTAGTATTCATCAAAATGAATTAAAATAAACTCGCAAACCTAAAATTACACAAATATATCTAATCTCATTTTATTAACCAATATCTTTGCTGCTGACCTTTGATGATCCAAGTCAACCATACTTGCAAGCAAAAATTACTTTAAAAAAAACTAACTATTGTGCTTCATTGTTGTTGTTGGTTTTTTTTTTTTTATTGCTGTATTGAACATTTTTCTCCTGTATTGTACTTTACAAATGTGAATTTACTTTTTCTTCAGCCTGAGGTTTATTGGTGACGCTTTTTAGTGTGCTTTTACATTTGCTGTAAATAGAATGTCTTATATTAAAAACAAACACTCAAGCTCGGCCCGTATTTAAAAAGTAACGCAAAAGTAATATAACGCATTACTTTCCATGAAAAGTAACTTAGTAACGTAATTAGTTAGTTTTTTTTTTAGGGAGTAACGCAGTATTGTAATGTATTACTTTTAAAAGTAACTTTCCCCAACACTGGCGATGATTATCTTAAGAGTTCATGACTGCCAGCTTAATCATATCATACTGCTTCTGGAGTCAGAGCTCCATCCATATCACTGTAGGACATCTTTCAAGAGTAGTTATGTCATGAACAGCCATTTAACGGTTTTAGAATATGGTAACTATGCTTAACTCGAAGACAATTTTATGTATTATGTTGGTTTACATATATTAAAATACAGATGAACTAAAAATGTGGTTCCAAGTAATTTTGTGGTACATGTGAGACATTTTAACAGACATGGGTTGGAATAACCAAATAAAGGAACAGAGGAGGTTTCATTAGCACTGAAACTTTATTTAGGATTATGCATAAAACTGACAACTTTAAATTGGTCAAAAAGCGCACAATAATCACTTTACACACAAGACACTATTTCTTCCTCAATTTTTTTTATTGAATATTCTGAATAAACCAAAATTGCTCTTTGAACCTTTGCAGAAAGAGAGAGAAAAAAAACCCACCCTGATTTCCCCCCTGCCCATTTTCAACGAAACACATTACTCTGAATCAAATACAGTAGTAAACGGAGATAACTATTTACATATTGAGGTCAGGGAAATTATAGTAAATTATGTTCCATCAACTACTAATAATTTACAATCAGCCCCAATCCTGGATTTAGGGAATTATCAGTGACTGAAAAGGGTTTTCCCTTGGTTTTTAGAGGCAAAACAAAAAGTAAATTCATAAATTAGTATTCAACCACCATTTTCCAAAAGTCAAAAAACATTAAGAACCCAAAAAGCTAATTTAATTTTTTTTCCTTTTTTTTTTTTTTCAATACTACACAAAGAATACCAAAAATATCTTTATTTATAAATTAAATTATACATATACATTTACCCCAAAACGTACATCTTTCACAGTACATTTCATTGGGCATTCACATGGCAAAAAAAACCTGAAATGTGCAGGCAAATACAAATACAAAAATGTATTTAAAGTGACTAGCTGAGGTCCCGGCCCCAGAGCTCTGCAATATAAAAATATCCTTCTTTACAAAAACACAAAAGACCAGCTAAAGTAACCACAAAAAGAGGTGGCTAAGGAGCAGCATAATTAGAAAATAATTGCACTGGTTTGTGATTCTTCTTCTAACTTAACCTGAACCTCCTCTTTTACCGTTGGTGCATCTGTATCGTCCTCAGAGGGCTCTTCTTTAATACTGGAGCATGACACTTCATCACCCTGCTCTTGTTTTATGAAAGCTGTTAAAGGGTTTTCTGTAAGCATTTTATTGGGTGATGGTGTGCAGTCCACGAAGGAGGATGTCTACGGAAAAAAAAGTTAAGTGTTTTAATTGAGATGGAAATTAAGATGGAAAGTTTTTCCTCACACAAAAGCAGATTACTAAATACAGCATAAGATGCCATTATCCAAATAAAAACTTACATTTTTGTAGTCTTCGTAACACGAGGGATGATATGTCTAAAAGAGAAGGGAAAACGATGTAAGCGTTTCATCAAACTTCAAAGCCACAACATTTGATCTGCTCTTTAAATTGGTGGATTTTCTACCTTTTCATCGACTCTGATGGCATTCTTCAGGTGCCACTCTTCCTCTTCCTCCTCCCAGTACATCTCAAACTGTTCCTGGCAAATCTCACACAGCTGAGGAGAGAAATTAAGAAATTGTTCACTTTACACCATTTTTCCAATACTATGAATTATCACACAGTCGATGCACGTCGTCTAACCTCGTGAACTACATCTGCTGCAGCCTTTACGCTCTGGAACTCTCTCTCTTTGGCTGCTTCCTGAGTTTTCTGTACAACCTCTTCATGAACTTTTTCAAAGAACTGACTCTTCGCCCTTTCCTCAAGATCAGCGATTTCCTCAAATTCAATCCAATCCTAAAAAAAACCAGAAAAAAAAAACAGCACTTCAGGTTAGGTTTTGAAAAAGCCTTTTTTTTTTTTAAAAACATTCTCAAATGACACAATTGTCTGACAGTATACAAAATTAAATAAAAGAAATGAAGTAGAATTTTTTCCAGCTTACCGTCAGAGTGTAGTACCATCGACGGTGTGTCACTTTCTTACTGATATCCTTCTCTGAACGATTCTGCCTGTAGTGCCAGTCCAAATGATCTGCATACACATCCGTCTGAGATGCAGTAAAACGCATGCCACATGAATAGCACTGGATTCCTGTATAAAGTTTGATGATAACGCTGTCGTGTCTCCTAAATCACAAAAATTTCACAAAACATTAAGTCGCTCTCAATGAAACACCATAGTAAAAAGTATCAGATTCACTCGTGTCTAACTTTCCAGAAAGTATGTGGATACTGTATGTACATACACTTTCATGTCGTCCAAAACAAAGCCAGTCAGATCTGGGACACTTTCATCTTCCTCCTGTTCCTCCTCCTCTTCCTCCTCAGGCACAGATAAAGTCTGATTTGCTGAAGTTGAGTCTAAAACAGATATACAAACCTTTAATTAGGCTCATTTGAAATAAAAGAATGCAACAGCAAGAAGTGAAATATAATAACAGTTTGCTTACCAGTCGTTGAGTCTGTTGGTGCAGGTTTTATTATCCCAGTGGATAGGAGTTTAGACAAAAGATCGTTCACATCTATTTGCCTCAGTGACTCGGGCTCAGGCTGCTGAAACTGGGAACCTGAATCAATAATTCACTTATTATAATACAGGTCTAAAGTAGAATGTCACAATCAAAATAAACAGTTTTAGGATATGCAAACAAATCAAACAAAGACATTCTTACCAGGCTGGAAAGATATTTGGTTTGGAGGCATGAAAGGTTGAGCTCCCAGAATCTAAAGACAAAAAGTAAACTTTAAATATTCATTTTAAACAAACAGAACACTTTTTAACTTTCAAAAGTGAGGGACTCCTTGAGTAAGGAATACGTACAGGCTGAGGCACATTCCCAACACCTGGACCAGGGAATGGAGAAGGTCTAAATGATCCTTGGAAATCTGATGATGCAGGGCCTGACACACTGAAGTTAGACGTTTGAGAAACATTTTGCTGCATGGTAAACTGTTGGGCTGGGCCACCGTATGTGTTCATGGGTGGCATGTTAAAATTAGCTGGTGGAACAGCAGGGCTGATCACAGGAGCTTGACCTTGACTTTGATCATACATTGTTGGCTCCTGTGGTCTCAGCTGGTTTGGAATATTCGGACTGCAGTATCTTGGAGGACCTTGTGGGTCATATCTTGGCATGACAGGTGGTGAATCAAATCCTAAGGGTTCAGGCTGCATGGGGTTCTCAAAGCGCATTCCACCTGATGGACTATCAAATCTAACCACACCCTGCTGTTCATCAAAATTCATTAGTCTAGCCGGGAACCGTGGTTCCTCGTATCCTGGTGGACCGTGTTGCATTTGAGGATTATCGAACCTTGCTGGATTAACAAACCTGTTTTGGTGAATCGGGGGGTCATAATGAATCGGGGCTTGAGAGTCAAAATTCACCATGTTGTGAGGCTCTGTGTACCTCATTGGCCTGTGTGATACTGGTGGGTTATTAAATCTCACAGGTCTTTCATGGGCTTTGGGAAATCTTTCAAACCGGTGTGGGGCATCAAAGCGATGTCCAGGAAACCTTACGTGTCCACCAGACCCATCAAATCCCCCTGTGTTGCCTTCATACCTAGGAGGAGCAGCATAAGGTCTTGGAGGACCATCTAACCTCTGCTCTCTCATGTGGCTTGGTGGACCATCAAAGGGAACTTGGGAACTCTTATATCTATCAAATCGTTGAGAAATATTTGGTCCATCATGTCTTGGTGGGTTCGTCTGTGCCATAGATCCTTCTGAAGAGTGCGTTGGTGTATTCCCAGGAGATTCATCTAGGTTTCGCCCGCTTCTTCCCATTTCCGTGAGATGATCTTGCATTGGAAGACCTTCTATAGTTATAGGACCATCATCTGGACCTGTACCAGAGTGCACACTGTTGGGACTTTCAAAACGTGGGCTGATGTCGCCTGGTTGTTGATCCATTTCAACTGGAGATGATGACCGTTCAAATGGGGGTCCTGTGGATTTTCCACAGCTCCCGTCTAAGTTGACTGGACTTGGTGAATTTCTGAATGTGGAACCGGTACATGATGGAGGCCTGTTGGATCTTCTAGGACCTTCGCGGTCATGCTTAATGGCTTCACCAGACATTTTGTGCACTCCTGGGCTTTCACTGTAATGTTCGGACGTTTCATGTTGAGGCTGATAGAATATTTCATCCAAAGGTAACAGGCCCTCTTTTTGCACTGTTGAAATCGACAATAATTTAAGCTTAGACTATCTATAAAACAACAACCTAGGGTGTCTTGAATTATTACATTCCATGGTGAAATAAAAAAAAATCTAAAAGTTTAGGTAATATTTAAAATTTTCTAAAAGTTACATTCAGTATTAACCAACAGGACAAATCTCACCTGGACGCTGAAGCTGTGTTCTTCTCAGCTTAGATTTATGCTCAAGATAAGAAAGCGCTGCATCAGATATGCCTCCTTGTTTCTTTTTTGACTGATATACTCCCTCATCACATGATTCATCCCAAGAGTCAGACCGCTGTCTTTCCTCTTGATACTGAAAAAGTTGGTTTATTTGATGGGCTACATTCAGGAATTCATCACTGGATATTTCACCATCAGCATGTCTTTTGCTAGCCTGAAATGAAAAGTGTCTGGTTTAGAAACATTGTAAATTAATTGTTTTAGAAAGGAAAAATTGATTGCAAAATATATTGACACCTTTCTTAAAAGGTCCCCTTTACTTGCAGAATTAAGTGCTTCTGGTATTTGTATGTTGCTATCAACACTTAAGCGATGCTGTTTAGGTGTACGAGGTGCGGACGGTCTTTGATTAGTGTTCCAAGTCTTGTGTCTCTGGTTGCCTAGGCGTCCATGGGATAGATCTGAATCTGACTGTTTGGGACTGTAAAGACAGTTTATTAGTCCCAACGATGTTACCCAATTAATAATAGAAAGACAAATGATGTATTGACATTTTAAAAGATGAAGCCACTTACTGTTTATTCTCTTCCCATCCACTCCTCCATCTCTTGCTATCTTTTGTGTCTTTATGCTCTGCGGGAGAAATTCTTAGGTGTGATCCATCTTTCTGATCAATAGCTCTATCATCAAGTGGCCTTTTTGATCGTCTTGGTTCTGGGACACTTTTTTTGGCACTTCTTTCATCTCTAAGATTCGACTGTGGAAAAGTATCATCATTATGTGAACGTTTACTTATCCTAGCTTTTCCAGATTTGAGGGGTGGAGTAATACTCCTGGTTTTTCTCTTTGGAGATGATCGCCCCTTTCTTTTGGGAGAATGTAGTGGTGGTGACCGCGATCTTGACCGAGACCTTTTTCTAACATTTGCTTTGTTCACTTTAATTTCCTGTTTCAAAAATGTCTCAAGTCTTTCATGCTTGTTTACAGAGCCATTTATAAGCTTGCCCCGGATGCTGCTGGACTTCTGATGATCCAAGGTTTTGACAACTCCATCTCTATCTTTCTTCTCTGAACTTCTTTTCGTCTCTCGCACATCTTCATCTTTTGCATCTGTCCTGTCATGTATCGGCTTATGTAGCCTTGGGTCCTTCTTATTCACTTCAGCAATTTTTAAATGCTCAGACTCCATTCCTCTAGGTCTGACAAGAACACATTTTCCAGATGGTGACACGGACTTGGATTTAGGCTTTTCCTCAACTGCAGTGTTTTCTTTTTTTGGAATCCTCAACTTCTCCAACTTACTTTGTCTTTCAGCTGAGACTTGTCCTCTTTTTTCGGATGTAGTTGGAAAGTTTGGTGTGACCTGACTCTCCTTCTTATGGACTCCTTCCTTTGCATTTACAGTTGGACCGAGTCTGTTTAATCTAGGATCTCTGGTTGCCATTTTTTCTGGTGGTGCTGGAAGCCAAGGTTTGGTGTGTGGTGCAGAAACAGTATGAGTGACTTGAGGAGAGGTATTGAAACGAGGAGGAGCACTGCCATGGTTTGAAGAAACAGCAGGACTGGCAGCCTTGAGAATAAATTTTTTTTTTTTAAAATCTGTCTTTTAGGAATTTATGTAACAGCATGAATAATGTTCCACAACTGCATTAGGCTCTTATGTACTGTTGTAACATCGCTTGTTCTTGACACATTACAGAAAACTAGTTTTATACTTCTAAAATTGCAAATATTAACATGCAGATCTTTCTAGTTTGTCTCATTACAAAGCACATAACTATTAAACTCACCAACTGAGCTTTCGTTTGTTCAAGTTCAAGTTCTATCTTCTTTTGCTGAAGTTCTAACAACTGCTTTTGCTTTGCAAGCAACTGTTGCCTTATCTGTTGCTCTTGTGTCAAGCTAGGAGCTGGAGGTTGTGGTGCAGGTGGTTTGGGTGATGTTTCTTCAGTCTACACAAACAGAAAAGCATACATTTCAGAGAAACCACAGCAGTACATTTCTTTCCACTTCTTGAAAAAAAAAAAAAAAAAATATATATATATATATATATATAAGTTTGAACTTGTATACTTACCGGTTTTAAAAATTTGGGGTTGACATGTATGCTGGCATTCACATTTGGTGGCAATGGTTTTATAGGCCAGGCAGGATCTATTGAGTTCACACGCACATCTAGTGCATATAGTTTCTTCAAGGGGAAAATTTCATCCCATGTGGAACGCAATTTGAAGAGACTTTTTCTAGTGGCCTCATCCACCTAAAATGAATCAAAAGAAAGGGGGGAAAAGAATATCTGACTCCTTCGCTTATTCTCAATAAACACAGACAAAACTACATCGATTACTATTAGTATTAAAGGGGTGTAATAAATGTAAAGGAATGAATTGCAAAATGCAGTATTTTAAATGAGGACAAAGAGCATGACGTTCAATCAGAAGTAACACCATGGACAAGATTTCAAAGAATTATGTACCTTCTCAAATACACAAATAAAGGAATTGACTAGGTTCTTAGCAAACACTTCAAGGTATTCCCCTCCAACATTCTTCACTATGGAATCCACTAAGTACAAAACTGGGAGCTTCTCACCAGGAGGTGCCTAAAGTGATAGAAAACTGACAAGTTTAGAGAACAACATGGGAGAAATGCACAACTACATAAAATTTGTTTACATAAAAAGAGTTTGATTGTTGAGATTATTAAATGGTTGTAGTTGGATTAAAAATACTGGCACAGAAAACAAAAATCAAGCACTTAATTTGAAGTCCACTGTTTGTAGAGAAAAAAAAAAAAAAAAAAAGTTCTTCAAAAACCAGATCCATCAAAAATCAGGAAAAAGTTTCTCAGATGCCGGAAGAAAAAGGATCCATGTCCCAGGTAAAAAAAAAAAATCTTCAATGTTCACTCTTCACTCAAAGTTCAGTCCATCACGTAGAAAGGTTTTGTTAGGATGTCAGAACAATTCAGTTTCAATTATTGGCATAGTTTTTTACCAATAAGCCCAAGTCCTTTAAAGTGGAAAAAAAGGATTAATGCTTTTTCACTTGTATTTGTTTTTGTACTTGACCAGGAATTAAACTCAGGATCCGTTTAAATTCAAGTTTAGATTTGATCTTCATACTGGGGGGAAAAAATGAAACACTTCTTGGTCTTTACGGTTAACACAAGTCCATTAAAAGATTGACAAGTTGCAACCAACATGGCCCAGTGCAGAGAAAAGCACAGTTTTTGTATAATTCTGTAGTTTTTTGTTTTTTTTTAGGTAATTTTTACACATTCAGCTTTGGAATGTCGTTGGAACGGACACTGCACCAATGCAAATGTCTTTGTATTAAAGAGCACTTAGATTAGAATGAAAATCAATACAGCAAACATTACCACAAAAAAATACACTGGGAAATAAAGACAAAAGGACATTTCACAGTTTATTGTCACAGTTGTATACCATTTATTAACATTGCAGTAAAGAATGAATAATTACTCAGCAATCTAACACCCCAAACCCTTTATTGGTTCAAGTACACAGATATGTGAATGGCGCACATTTGTATTAAAAACTTTAAATTCAGGCGTGCTCGTTTTCACGGAGCAGCCCAACACGACTATCCAAACTAATGCAATTTTTCAAATAGGTTGCAAACAAACAAAGATATGAAAAAACTTTCCACGAATTTCCCCAATAATACCATTCATCTATGAACATAGACGGCAAACCACGTGTACCAGCAGATGACATGACACAACTACAGCCATGAGTATGCAAAAACGTGTTCCTGATTAACTGTTGATATCAACACGGCGTGTTTTGGCACCTTAAATTTCTAATCAATCAATATATTATATAAGCTACTATGCAAAGTTACACAATCAACTGCACAACCACGGTCGCTGGGATGATTGCATAATACGGAAATTTTGTATCTACCGGTTCATATAAATTATTCATAACTAAGCCATCAAGTTCCAAATTAGAAGATTTAAATATTTTCAGATAACAATACATTAATCTACTGTAACATTAGCTCTAATTAATCGAATTGGTATTCACGTAACGTTTGCATCCAGACTATTTGTGAAGCCAATGAATGTACGGTTATAATTACCAGATAAGCTTACTGAGAGAGTAAAACATGGATTATTAACTTCAAACCAAATGTGCGTCAACATTAAGTCCGACTTTAGGAGCAGCTGTGACCCAACAAGCAGATAAACACGCTGCTGCAACTGGCCTAATTTTGAGTAATGTGCCCTTTCTTAACCACACAAAAAAAGTTACCGGAATATATTAAGAAACTCAATACTAGTTAACGATAATATAGCATAAAAAATCTTATACAAAGTGGTTAGCGAACTAGTCGTGCTGGCGCCATGTTACAGGCCTCATGTCATGTCGTCATTTAACGTTATCTAACTAACGTTAGCCACACTCGAGCTAAAAGACGATGACTGCAACGAAACAAAAATAAATCTATTTTCATAAAAACCTTGGCAATTTGTGCTTCAATTATTGCGACGATATCCTTGGTGAACTGGATGTTTTCTTCGGCTAGAATGGTGAGCATGTTGATGTGCGGTTTGCTGTTGAAAGTCAGATCTTCCAGCGAGGACTCATACTCGCGGCAGGCGTCCTCCCTCGCGCCTCCGTCCGACATCTTTGAGCCGTTGAGTCGAAGGCTGTCGCCACACAATTTAAACTAGTATACAGACATTACTTGAAACACAGTCCTCTTAAACATCTGTATTTCCTCTCGGTTTCCTCTGTGCGTCGAATGTCGTGCCGTAACTCCTCGCGTCTTGCGTTTGAGTAACGATATTTTCTGTATGGATAAAGCGTTGCAAAATGTCCGTCGTACTTCAACAGAGACTGCGCGTCATCTGAAATGTTTTATAGTTGAACGCGCGTCACTGCTTCCTGATTGGCTGCGCTGAAACGCTCGCGTATGATTGGGCGATGAAGACATTTCGCTCAATGCCATTGGTCGAAACAGAACTATTATTTTCAAGAAGAGCCTATCAGAGTTAAATAATTTAATAAATCAACAAAAATCACAACATAGAGTACAATGTCGTCATCACCTTGAAAATAAAATGAACACCATAGAAAAATTTGCATAGAAGAGAGGTTCAGTGGATCCAAAACAACTATTGTTTTTTCCCAATAAGCAATTCAGACGCATGGAAATAGGTTTATTTATCACTAAATTACCCGTGTCGCATTTGGTCGTCTATTTTGAATACATCAGGGTTGCTGAAGTAATGGTGGATGTGACACTGAGCAAAACTGATACGATTTTATTGGACAAACGTGTTTTTTTTCTAATCTCTTTATTGTACATTTTTAAGTCAAAACCTTTAAAATTAAACATGTCAAATCTGTTTATTTTACATAAATATAAATGTACACGAGTATACAATTTGGGGTATGTATTCATTATAATAATAAAAACGGTAATCTTTCCATAAACATTTATTTATGGAACATTCCATAAACTGCAGTTTATTAACAATTACATTTACAAAACTGTTTATTTACAATTTTTGAATTACACACAGAACAGATACTGCAATTCATCTGATTTAATTTTAATTCAGAAGGAATTTTCAAAAAGATCTTTGGACCACTCATTTACAGACAAATTACAACTTGTATCCTGCATGTCCGACTTGCCTGAGAAACTCTCAGTAGACCCAACAGTCGGCAACTGATCCAGCTTTTGTCTTTCATCATTTAACCTCAGCTCTATGATCTTGCTTTTAAATTCACATATAATTTTTCCGGAGTACAGCGAGTCTACACGTTTTTGACTTTGTCTGGACTTCTGTCCACGTAAGTTGTTATATGAAGAAACTGGGGTGGATTGCAAGCATGGTGAAAAAAGCAGAGAACCTGAACCTCCTGGCTCTAATGTGTTGACATGCCTTGGTTCATTACCTTTAGAAATCTCTATCTCATCCGAAAGGTTCATGTCCATACTGCTCTGACCAGAAGCAAACAAGTCCACAGAGCAATTGTACTTCTCCTCATGGTCATCAAACACAATACCTTCCGGCCTGACTTTGCAATTTACAGAATGGACCTCACTTTGTGCACAGTCCCTGGAATATTTGCCATTTTCATGGTTTATTGAACAAAAAGCCACAGAGGGTCTGCCCCTAGTTAATTTTTTTCTTTTCAAAGTGACTTTTTTGTTCGAAAAAGACAACCTGTTATTTGTAAAACGATTAAATGCAGGTGTAACGTCAGGAATCATCTTTTTTAAAGAATTGGTATTGCACAAACGAGTGCGAGTCTTATGGATCTTAGCATTGATCATCTTAGTTTTATGATTTTCTGGATAGTCATTTTCACTGTTCTCTTTCCAAATTATGTTTTTCACATTGCACACTGGTGAGGACAATATTTCGCTAAAAGGCGTCATTGGTATAGTTTTTGAGATACTTGCTGAGCATCTATTTTGCACTTGAATCATATGATCACTTTTACCTGAACTGTGCTTCTTTGTGTCATTTATCTTGACAAAATCTTGTAAGCTTTCAGATAAAGGTGCATCCTCTAAATCAAAACTGTAAAGTGACTTCTCGTGTAAAGGTGCATCATATTCTTCCCAGGTTTTAGGTTGTTCGGATTTAGCCGTTTCAGTATTATTTCCACAAGATAAGGTGCTACGTGAATCTATAGTGTCACATGCAGTAGAACAGTTAAAATGCACTGAAGATTCAAACATGTCACAGCTCGAGGAATAAGATTTCCTGTGACTGTTCTTTGTGTCATTCTTCAGTTCATCCTGTATACAATTAGCATTCTTCAAATGACTGGTGTTGCTTTGGAAAGTGCATTTACATGTTCTTGTCTCTTCATTCTTTGGTGAAAGAATATAATGATCACAGTCTTTGGACTGCTGTAAAACTTCGTTACTTAAATCCTCCGAGGGGAAACATAACCCAGGTGACTGCCATGCGCTTGAGAATGTGAATCCTTCATTGCTGGGTTGAGAATCCAACTTTGCACATGACGGAGGGGTATAATCAAAACTGCTGTGTTCATTTCTTTGAGAACTTTGTGAGTCTTTCTGTTGTGATGGACCGATTTCTTTAGAGTGAGAATTTGCATGCAGGAGGTTTTTTAAATAACCAATTACAGTACATCCCATCAAAGACTCACATGGAGAAATGATTTGGCAGGCCACTAACTGTCCAGACAGTGAAGATGTGGCAGCATTATGAGGAACCTGTTAGAAAGGAACAAGAAATTAGCTAAATGAATTTAAAAAAAAAAAAATTAAAAAAGAGGATAATCTGGATGCTCCTCCAAATTAAATGAGAACACGCTCCATACCTTCAATCCAAAAATGACACATCTTCCTATAAAGCAGTCTTCCACAGCTTTGACAAGCAGTTGTTGAACAGAATGTGTGCCTTCAGTTTTCTCCAAATCAATAAATCTGGAAACATCACATTTTATATCAGCTATGTATCAACAGAAATGTTTGTTCAAGATGTTTAAAATTTAAAAAATACCTTTGAAGGCCACCAGCAGTAATGCCAAAGAAGGGATTTAAACAGCCCCCGAATACTGTGACACCAAATATATCTTGGTTTCTGGACACTTTACATGACAACCTGTATCTGTAGTCCACGTTTTGTAAGTCACAAGTGAATCCACATCTTCCGCATATAGCCCTAAAGATAATACTTTAGAAGTTATTCATAACATTCAGACGCTTTTTAATTTAACAAACACACACACACACACACACACACACACACAACACAGTGATTTTGTTATAGCATCAGTAATTACACTTAATGACACATTCACCAATTAAATTTAAAGTGCATTTAACATAATTTTTAATACAAATGTAACTTAGTTTAACAACGTACCTTTTGCTTTCCTGAATTAATCTGGATAGACAGCCTTTGCAGCACGGATACACGAAACAAGAGTCTTGCAGAGAAAGTATTGTGCAACTCACCAGAGCCCGTGTGTTGCTCATGAGTGCTTAAAACACTGGTAAGGTTTAAAAAATGACCATAATACCATTATTCTATACATAGGAAATACAAAAAAGTGACTTAAGTGTTTTTAAAAAATGCAATATATTCAATACATAAAACAATAAAGAAAAATAATCTAATGAAAAAGACCAGAAACAAATAAGTGAGCTACAATAGATTTGAGTTTGAAAACCAGCACGATTCTCTTCCTCGTTGGTTTCTCCCTCGGTTCTCAACGCTCATAGCGCCATCTTCTTCTTCTTCTTTAGGTTTAATTCACAGCTTGTTCACAGCTCCATCTACCGTACTATATTAGAACTTATCATCGGCTCTTTGTAGTTTTAAACTAGACCAAATTAAACCAAACTACTATCAAATCAATTTCAAACCTTAGAGTTGTATTGTAATTTCAGGTTTAAATGAGTTAAAGACATTTATTCAAGGCTCTTGGTGAGCACGTTGATGTAATACATGTCTTTATCCTGAGCATTATTCGTACTGCAGATGTCAGTGTCGCGAGTGAAGACGAGTGAGGCCAGTAGTGGAGATTTGAAATGATCTAAATGAATCGAATCTTTTGAATCACTAAAAGTATACTCGATGCTTTTAGTTGGATTTTTATTTTTATCTGGATAATTTTATTTGGACACTTTTATGTTATATATATATATCTATATCTATATTATTTTTTTTTTTCCGAAGTGATGAACTACAACACACCACTAAAACGAGAACATTTAAATATTTTAACCACTGTTTAAGTATAAAGGCATGTTAAAAAGCAGTTTTTATATGATTTAGTTTTTTTAAGCTCTTGTATTTTAAGATACTGTATGCAGTCAGTGGGGGAACCTCGATTCTGTAGACTTGTTTCCCCGGGACAATTTTATGCGCGAACACCGCGGGCTCTTTGATTCACTTGTTTTTTGTTTTATTTTTATTTCTGTGAACTGTTATTAAGAATTTACACAAAAAAATTTTGCATAGCCGAAAGGACGAATGAAACATCAGTTGTTTACTTGCTCAAGACTTTACAAAGGGTTTATGTAAATAGCGTTATTCTAAAAATGATAAATGCTAGCTCAGCTGCTTGAAATGAAAGGAGAAACGCCAGTCATTTCTTTTAATTCATTAATATTTGATTGTTTGTGTGGCGTGACGGGAGGTATCAACACAACAGCTACATACAAAATATTTAATTTTACTATTTATATTTTTACTCCACAAAAGCATCTATTGTGAAGACTTTATTATTAGTCATTTAATTTCTAAATGTGATGACTACTTCAACGACAAGAAAGGTTTATTTAGGACAGCATCGGATTGTAAAGACAAAGGGGTAAGGATACGTTGGAAATCTGAAACGGTGTTGTTTTTGTTGGATTGATTGTGTATGTTTCCATGGTTTTGTTTACAAACTTGGTTGACATGGAGCTTTTAATGGTTCACTGTTTAATCTTCACGCCTTGAAGAACTTTGTTTAATGTAAACAAATAAGTAAGCCAGGCTTCCCACTAAAAACAATAGCGTTTAAATCACAGAGCTTTTTAATGTTGAGACTATCATTTCTGTACTTTCAGAGTGAGCTTGTTTTAACAGCATGTTTTTGCATTTGTTTGTTTTATGTCGGATGTGAAATGTAAATATGGTTGTTACTAACTGGTAGTTTTTTTTATTTGTAGCTTAGTTCTTCCAGATGAGAAAGTACATAGACAATCAAGTCACCTGCATCAGGCATGCTCCTCTGCAACAGATATATCTGAGAACAGAAGATGTAATGAGACGAAAGTATGTTGTTGTTGTTGTTGTTTTATTTAGTACATTTAATATTATGAAACTCTGTGAGCTGTGTATACTAAGTGCAAAATTTACATTGTCTATTTAAAGCAAAACCAGAATAAGCAATGGATGCCAGGAGACTCCACCCTGGCAATGGATGTGGAAATTTTACAATCTATTGATGAACTGGGTCCAGATGTTTTGAAATTAAAAAAATATGAAAACATTCAGCAAACTGAATCACCATCACTTAAGAAAAACTCTGACTTTCAACAAGTGCAAAATGCAGAAAACATCAGTCCTTCAAATCCAGGCTCAGCGTGGTCACCGTCAGAGCACAAACGAACCAGAACACAAGCCAAAAAAGAGAACGACTGGAAGGATTTGGCCCAGAAGCTTTTGTTCAGTGAAACCAAAAAGACTGAAGCAGGACAGGCCCGTGGCCGTGAGATGAAATTTGACAGGGAATATTCTTCACCTCAAAAGATAATCAGCTCTGTCAAAAAAACTCCTAAAAAAGCAAACAGCAAACAAAAGTTAAAGTTCAGAAGAGATACCAGCCCAAATGATTCTCTCAGTACCTCTAAGAACTACATTCTGTTCAGTCCGACACACATGGCTGCTGCTAAAGAGCGATCCCTGTTGCAGCAGCAGAAGAGATCAATGAAAAACCTTTCAGTCTCTGTGCTGACCCCTCCTCCTGGACTGGATCTCAGTGTCCTCGGGGATGTTACTGCGCTACCAGATGCAGGTAGACTTTCCACTGTTGCAAGTGACAAAAAATTTCAGATTTACACTAATAGCAAAAACTGTCTAATTTCAGCATTCATGTTATATTTATTCAGCTATTACTCCACTCTTCAATGTTGTATGATCTTTCAGAAGGCATTCTGATATGCAGATTTAGAGACATGTCTTTTTATTGCCAATGTTAAAAACAGTTCCATAATAATTTAGCGGAAACTGTTATACTTTATCAGTATTCTTTGAGAACAGAAAGTTCAAAAGAATAGCATTTTCATTTTCAGTTTTCATCATTTCTATTTTTTTACATTTACATTTTAATCATTCTTTTATCCAAAGCGACTTACAAATGAAGACAGTAGAAGTAATTAAAACCAACAAAAGGGTAACAACATGCAAGCAGAGAATAAATATGCAATTAAATATTCTTTAAAATAACTTTCTGACTTTTTAAACTTGTGTGGCATTGGTTTTACTAAAAACAACAGCAAAAAATGCCTGTATGTGAAATATTAATTCAGCTTTTGCTATTTATGTGCTGTATACCAAACAGCACAAAGCCTCCATATGGGACGTCCTGCCGATCAATCAGACAAGCTTTTGCTCTCTAGTTGGGGTCTCCCTAAGCCTGTTCTGGAGAAATACCAGAGTCTCGGTGTTCAGAGGATGTTTGAGTGGCAGGCTGAGTGTCTGACCTTGGGAAAAGTGTTGGAGGGCCAGAACCTGGTATATTCTGGTAAATAGCTGTTTTTCTTCTGTTTGACTGGAAATGTTTTCTTTGTACTTAGTCTTGTTTTCCTGATAAAAAAGCATCTGATCATATATACAAAATATTTCACTTCTAACTACTCGTGACTACGTGATACTTTCCTAGAAAATATGTAGTGATCTCATTTTTCTCAAAATTGACACTTTTACATTTTCCTTTTTTTAAGCTCCAACCAGTGCCGGAAAAACTTTGGTTTCTGAGCTCTTGATCCTGAAAAGGGTTTTGGAGACAAGACAAAAGGCTATGTTCATTCTTCCTTTTGTGTCTGTGGCTCGTGAGAAGATGTTTTATCTACAGGTTGGTTCCTATTTGATGAGTGCATATAATTGGTCCACTGATAATAGTTTGTGGGTGCATGCCATGCAGTATCTACATATGTAATTTGTTAATTTCGTCTGTCAATATATATTTACGAATGTTGTTGATAGGATTTTACTAAAATTATACTTGCCGTTTTCTCCCAGAATGTATTTCAGGAGGCAGGGGTGAGAGTGGAGGGGTACATGGGTAACACTTCAGCAGCTGGTGGGTTTTCAGCTCTGGATGTAGCTGTTTGCACGATAGAAAAAGCTAATGGACTCATTAACAGACTCATTGAAGAAGACAAATTGGATCTTCTTGGTAAAATAATGACTTCTTTTTAGCACTGAAGTTTTTTAAACTTAAAGGTACTCTTGTATAACAAACTTTTCGCCCATTTTGCAGGAATTGTTGTGGTTGATGAGCTGCACATGGTTGGGGACTCTGGTCGTGGATATCTGTTAGAACTTCTGCTGACTAAAATCCAATACATTGCTCAAAAAAACACAGCAAGGTATGTGATAATGCAATGTTTGTGCCAAAAAATGGTCCTAATAATCAGTATCAGTACCTACTTGTGAAGGTCAAGAATGTTTCTATTTTCAGGGGTTCTGTTCAAAGTGGCTCTGCTGGTGTGCAGATTGTTGGTATGAGTGCCACACTGCCAAACTTGGACCTCCTTGCTCGCTGGTTAAATGCTGAGCTGTATAGTACTAACTATCGTCCTGTGCCACTAATGGAGTGGGTTAAGATAGGCACAAATGTCTATGATGGATCTATGCGCCTGGTCAGAGAGTTCACCCCAGCTCTTCCCGTAAAGGTCAGAGTTTGAAATATTTGTTGGCCACTGAAAACTGCAGTTTTTGCATGATATAGACCTGCTAATGTTAACTGTTACAAGATAAATCAATCTTCTGTCTGTAGGGAGATGATGATCACATTGTCAGCCTCTGCTTTGAGACAGTGCTAGATGGACACTCTGCACTGTTGTTCTGCCCTTCAAAGAACTGGTGTGAGAAACTAGCAGACAGCATCGGGAGAGAGTTTTACAGTCTTCATCATAAAGGTTTACAGATATGTCAAGTTGTATGCTCTTTACTGTTTGAGTTTGCCTTATGCTTTAACATTGTTTGCTTTTGCAGAAATGCAGTCGGGCTCTGGAGTGCTGAGTATCTCTCTGGATCAGGAAGGTCTCCAGGATGTTGTAGCCCAGCTCAAGCGTACTCCTGCAGGCTTGGACCAGGTGCTTCAGCGAACAGTTCCCTGGGGGGTGGCCTTCCATCATGCAGGTACATGTGATCACATAACTAATTTTGGTGCAAGTATAAGTGTTTTCATGAAATAAGATAAACCCCGAAAATAAAAAAAAAGCTTTTTTTTTTCCATTAAAAAAAAATGAGGACACCTCAAATCTATTGTGTTTTGTTGTAATTTTAGGTCTGACGTTTGATGAGAGGGATATTCTAGAAGGTGCTTTTCGTCAAGGACACATCAGAGTACTAGCTGCCACATCCACCTTGTCGTCTGGTGTAAATCTCCCCGCCCGAAGAGTGATTATCAGAACCCCTGTTTTTAATGGTCATTTGTTGGACATTCAAACCTATAAGCAGATGGTGGGACGAGCAGGCCGTAAAGGAGTAGACACCATGGGTGAGTGCTACAGTCTCATAAATGTTTTTGTTAGAACTTTTTGTAGTGGCAATGATCTATTTTGTGATGTATATTAGTAGTTATATATTTATATATATATTGTTAGTGTACACTACTGATAAAAAAACAGGGACACGTCGGCGCGATAGCCTTGTGGGCAGTGGGCCGACATACAGTGCTCAAACCTAATAAATATACAGTTATGTTCAAAATAATAGCAGTGTTTTTGAAAACGCGAGTAAAGCTCAGAATTCTTATAATATTTTTATTTCCATTTATTGGGAACACTGCACATTATATTTTACTTCAAAACATGAAGAAAAACGATCAATATTTTAATCACTTTACAGAAAATGACGGAAACAATGATTTTGGGCTGTTCAAAAAAATAGCAGTGTCTGCCTTTTTCAATACAAACTCAAATATTTACTTCATAAACTGAAAAAACGTTAAGATTTAGCTTTCCTGTGAATCACTAAACTAATATTTAGTTGAATAACCACTGTTTTTGAGAACTGCTTCACATCTGTGCTGCATGGAGTCAACCAACTTCTGGCACCTGTAAACAGGTATTCCAGCCACGGATGATTTGACAATTCCTCTGTATTTCTTAGTTTTGCCTCAGAAACAGAATTTCTGATGTTACCCCACAAGTTTTCTATTGGTTAAGGTCCGGAGATTGGGCTGGCCACTCCATAACCTGTAAAACATTACTTTGGTGTAAAGCTGCTGTTGCTGCAAAATTAATATCTATCTGTTTCAACTTGTAATAATCATATTCCGCATGCATATGTGACATTTCTAATATTCTTCTACAACAGTAAATGGAAAGCAACAGGTGATCGGACAGGGGTTTCGGAGTTGCTTTTCTTAGGGAACCTTTGACCTAGGGGTCAAAGGAAGGCCTCAAAATATGGACTGAAGAGCCCCTGACAAATGATCTGAAACTGTTTTTCTGTGTCTATCCTTTTAGGGAACATATCAGCTGTTTTTTTAGTTTCTGACCCTGAGTGGGCAAAGAGGTATTAGGCAGGGCAGATCGTCCCTCCCCTTTGTCACACTCAGCAGGGAGCCTTTTCTTCTGTTTGACTGTGAACCTTCTTGCAAGAATAAATCTTTTATAAAGCAATTGAGCAATTTGTTTTTCTTGATCGAGAGTCTCTGAACAACAAATGCATAATGCATTATATATATATAAAAAAACTTATAATGAGTTATATTTTTTCATTAATAATCATAAAAACTATAATAATACCAATACATTACACTATTTACATTTCTGTGATTATAAATTTTAAGAGTATTATTATTTGTAACACACACTTAACAACATATTAAATCTACTTAATTTATAATATATCAGATCTAGATATTGTTTATTTTGTTTATTATATAAACCTAAGAGTATTAGTAGACCTAGGTAGGGTAGGTAAAATGTTCACATATTTGTAAAGTATCCTGTACTCTTTATGTCTGTTGAGGAATCATCAAAATAAAGTGTTTGCATATATTTAGCAGACACACTATTAATTCTCTAATGAGTCCCAGGTGACATGTGGTTGAAAAGTTACAGCTTTTCTAAGAGTTCAACAGCTTTCTAAAGGATATCATCAAAATATAACATAAATATAATATAAATATATGGTTATAATGCAGTATTAGCATTAGACTTCATTAACATTAAATCTTTTATTAACATGAAATCTGCCAATGGATCACTTTAAAAATATTTTAAACCTGAATTAGTGACACAGAGTTGTAATCATTTTAATTTTTGAGGCTTGTGTTGGGACTTCACTCTAAACTGATTTCAGTGGTAAAGGTCTGCACTAATACCCACATCATTTTAAACTCTCATCTCAAGAATCCTCATCAGATCTTCAGATATGTGACACCATTGATGCATCATCTGAGGAGGCCTGTTGATTCAAGGAAATGTTAGACCAAACCACAGATATGTAACGTATTTTCCAGTGCACACTAAAATCAGCTAGGGGTCTAAGATACAGACAAACAACACATGCACAAAAAATGCTCACACAACTGCTTAACAGTTAGACTGAAACTGTCATTTCTGCAGGTTATTAAGGCAGAACTACCTAGTTTAGTCATCAGTCAAGATGTCTTAGGGTTAACAGCTAAAGGTAACTTTGGGTCAGAGCACACAAAAGAAATGAGAGGGAAATAACTTCCTCTAAACCCAACTTAAACTAAAGAGTCAAGCAATTAGTTTATTTATGTATTTTCTATAGCTGAACACAAGAAGATATTTAAAGGAACTTTCAGATGTTCATGTCCATGTCCAAGTCAGTGGGATCCAAAAGTTTCAATCCCCCCAAAAATATGAAAGTTAAATAAAAGGTAATCTCCAGTGGTTTTATTCAAATGATCACTGATTTGAATAAATAAATAAATAAATAAATAATAATAAAACAATAATAATCATAATTAATTAAATACATTTTAAAAAGCACACTTTAAAGGCTTTTGAAAGTATGTTTACATTTTTTGTGGTTTCATCCACCTCAATTTAGATTGCTTGTTGTAATTTATAAAATGTTTAACAACATTTTACAAAACAATTCATTTGTTAACAAAATTTAATTACTAATGTACTTACATGAAAAAAAATTCATTGTTTTGGCCAAATCTTATCATTTTTATTTTAATCACATTCTGTATATATACTTAGCTGCCTTTCTACTGTGGACTGAATTGCTTAACAACTTATGATGGCTGTTGCCAGTAAAGACTTTTACTTTTAAAAAAATATTTATTTTCAGCAATGAGCGATGCAGTTAACAAATGCACTGATCAGCGCTGTCAATAAAAATCACTCTTAACTGATGAAATGATATTGACGTCATGACAAAGATAATGTTTACCTTAGTGGACATTCAAACTTTTGTTTTATTGTGAGATATGCAGATAATCACTCTCACTTAGTCGATCTACAGTATCTCTCATAATACTTTACATAATATGCTACAGCAGGCTTTTAATACAGAAATACTATAAGCTTTCAATAAAGCAACTCAACGTTCCTTCATTACTAGCTCTAAAGTAACATTGGGCTACACAACAGCTTGGGTTCAGCTGTTAAATTGTCAAAACTTTCATTGAATCCGTGGAGTTCACTTTATAAACAAGTGCATTGTCATGTTAGAATAGAAAAGGGTCCTGTCTAAACTGTTACTATAAAATTCGAAGCACACAATTCCCTAGAACATCATATCAATTAATCAATCACTTTTATTTTTATATCGCTTTTAACAATACAGAATTTGGCAAAGCACTGAACATTATCAAATAGAAGAATAGAGTGATGGTAATTTATAATGACGAGATTAATCTATTTATTTATCAAATGCAGAGACGGTCTCTATAATCAAAACAATGATAATCACTAGAAATTAGGTGCCCCCAATTAAGCAAGTCAGGCGACAGCGGCAAGGAACCAAAACCCAGAGAGAATGGAGAAAAAAAAAACCTTGGGAGAAACCAGGTTTAGTTGGAGCCAGTTCTCTGGCCGGATGCCCAGCACCTAATTTCCAGTTCAATATTAAGCAAGTCAGATTGTGCATAAATATTAAGGTTTGCACCCATGCAAATCACTAAAGTAGTCAGATCTGTCCATCAGAAGGGGGTGATCCATTACTTTTTGCAATATAGTGTATATTGCCATTATCATGTAATCAAAATGAAAATTATTGCTGAAATATTATTGCTGGTCTTTAAGGATAATATTAAGGTACTTTAATGTACCCGCGGTTACGAGTCATCCAGAAATATTTTTTATATTTTTTATGTCATATGTAGGCTCCCTTTTAAATGTTGAGCGTTATTAACTGTTGAATAAATGCTGACCCGGGACAAAATTCACGATTTCCCAACACAATGCCATTGTATCATTTTCATAGGTTACTTTTAAACGCATGGCTAAAACACACAAGGAAACGCGTTGTGAAAAAAAAAGAATATCACAGACATCGCGTTCAGAATTATCACAGAGGTTGTGAGAGAGAAACACAGACATGGCAGATTTGGATGGGATTAAAATCATCAAGTACGTCTCTGAAACAAAACATTCTTTAGCGATCCCCTGTAAAACTTGTCCTGTCCAATAGGGCTTTACTTTTAGTCACTATTTAGGTAGCACACATATTCTGAATGTCTTAGTCCTCCACGTCTGCTGCGTTCTCAAAACTCTGGCCATTTGATAATACCTAGAATAACTAAATCTACTGCAGGTG
>JAUCMU010000046.1:6010964-6028169 GCA_032275025.1 Enteromius treurensis | reverse complement strand
TATTATTCCATAATTATAAAATATTATTTAATTCATTTTCTTAGCTTGCTTTTTAAAACTTTGGGACCAAACTGCTAGTAGAAGACGCTGTCTCGTAATGCTGCGCTGATGGCCGTGGAGAGGCCTTGAGCTAATATTATGTGTAACGTTATACAGATTATGCTTCGATTACTTTCACATTGCATGCGTCAAATAGTGAAGCCTGGATTTATTTACGTTTCGTTTATTTACCTGTTTCTGATAACGTGAACAGAACGATCTTCTAAAGTGGGTGGGCACCTTATTTATCCACAACGTATTTACCACTCCAGGCTATCTTGCACACTTCTCAGAGATTGCGTTCTACGTCATTTACAATGGACTCGTTTTGCGTTTGGTAAAAATATGCGCGACGTGTTTGGAGGCGAACGTACATGCAGTGTTGCCAGATCCAGTTTTACTTTTTAAATTAATCTCTTCCATGGGTTATTATTTAGAAATAAAATAAACATTTCTTAGAAGTCAGGAACTGTAGTTGGTCTGCATAAAAAACACAGAACCCATTAATTAAAAAGCTAAAGTGCACTGTGTTGCAAAAAAGAAACATTTATGGTATAGTAAATTACTCTTGTAATTATTATAGCATATATATATAATGAAAAAATATTGGCAAATGCAATGATAAATCCCTGTTTGTGTTGACCATAGCAGATGGTGGTATGTTTGACTGCAACCTGCAACGGCTCATGTTTATAAACAATAGGAAGAAGACATGGCAACATAGAACGCAGACTATTTTATTCGCTCACGAGTTTAGACCAATGAGGAGACACGCATCCAACCTTCGGTCCAATAGGAACTCGAGGACGCCGCGTCGTCAACGTCACTCGTCCATTCACCAAACGTTCCTTGACACACGGCCCAGCCCATCGCGAGACGACAAGAAGAAATGCGTTAACGTTACATCCTGCAGTTTTTGATGAAAGCTGAAAATTTGACGATATAGAAAAGACAGGCTCATACAATTTACTTGCAAAGGGTGAGTTTTACGATTGTATCGTATTACGTACACAAGCACACTGGAGTTCCGTGCTCTGTTTATCATAACTGAGGGATATTCGTGTCGCTGCATGGCTAACTGAAAAATACCGACCTGTAAGCTGACATGCCACATTTGTTTATATATGAATAACTCTGCTTGTTATAAAATACGTTAGCTGTGTTGTATTCGTAAATACACATCTTTCATGGTGTGCACTAAATGAGCAAACCCAATGTGTTTTATCCTCTTTATTTACAAACGAATGCAATGATAAAAGACAGTCTCATTTGAAAACGAGCACTGTTCTGTGGTAACTTACTGTTAAAAACGGTGTTCATAAAACATCACGGCAGAAGAAAATAATTTGTTTTCTATTTCTAATTACATAAATCTTGTTTTTTTTCCCCTTGCAGATTTGTACTCTTTGTGTGTTTATGAAAGTACTGCTACCTGTCATCACCATCTCCGGGATCCATGTCTTTTTTGGTGAGTGAACTTGATTGGTTGTCTAAGTCACTGGTTTAATTTGCATATATAATAAATGACCATATTTGGACATGTTTTCTCATTTTCTCTAAGCGCTGGGTGTCAGAGAAACTCAGTGTGGAAAGCCTGAGGGATCTGGAGTTATTTGGAGGTGAGTTCAGTAGTCCATTATCTCATGCCGCTGTGCTTCTCGTACCTTTTTCAGCAAACCTCACCTGCCTGAGCTTTATTTCACATCAGCCGGGGTGAATGTGACGGGAAATCCTAGAAACACACTCCTATTTAAAGATTCATCTGCAACATTTAAAGGACCAATTGGCCCATCTTGAACTAGTCAAATGGAATAGTACACATTTTTTGGACACAAATCCCTCTCATATCAAAAGAGAAGCGCTACATATGCAGATTACCCACGATCACAACCAATCAGTACTTTTGCAAAAGCGAAACGCGGCTTGGTTTTGCGTGTGCTTTATGAAAGGTTTTTGAGTTTTTGTCGTCAATGTGTTCTTCAGTGTGGCGTGACATCTTCTCTTTAACAAAAGTGCAGAGTTTTGCGTCATGGTGACTAATGATGGTGGCGACAGCAGAGTCTGTGTGTCCTTGTGTCTGTGAGGCTTTTTAATCTCCTTCCTGTGGTGATGTATCTGTATGTAAGCCTGGCTGTGACGTAGTGTTATTCCTAGGTGTTGATGGGTTGCTTCTGGGGTGCAACTGACAGCTGAGTCACTGCAGCCTAACAAGAAGTGGACAAATCTGCAGAGCAGGTCTAACACTGCTGAAGCAGTATCAAATCTGTGCGTTAGTGGAATACCAGATGTTTTTTCAGATTGTTGGGCTTGCATTAGCTCACAGGGAAATCCAAATATCAAATTTGATTCCAGTTCTTTTGGATAGTATTTGGTGTGCATCAGTATTCATCCTTTTTTATCCATATTTCCTCCTAGTTAGTTGCGATGCATAGCAAGTTACAGTTGAAAAGTTTGGGGTTAGTAAGATTTCTTTCTTTTTAAATAAAGAAATTAATACTTATATTACTTGTATATAGTATACTTGTATTAGTATTTTAGATTCATTTATAATTTAGATTATATTTAAGTTGAAAAACTGACTATTCTAAAATTTATTAATATTTAACAATATTACTCTTCTTATTGTATTTTGGATTAAATAAATGTAACCTTGACGAGTATAAGAGACTTCATTCAGAAACACTTTCTTCACATCTGTGCTGCATGGAGTCAACCAACTTCTGGCACTTGTAAACAGGTATTCCAGCCACGGATGATTTGACAATTCCTCTGTATTTCTTAGTTTTGCCTCTGAAACAGCATTTCTAATGTCACCCCACTAGTTTTCTATTGGTTAAGGTCGGGGGATTGGGCTGGCCACTCCATAATATTAGTTTAATGATTCACAGGAAAGCTAAATCTTAACGTTTTTTCAGTTTTTGCAGTGTTCCCAATAAATGGAAATAAAAATATTATAAGAATTCTGAGCTTTACTCACATTTTAAAAAACACTGCTGTTATTTTGAACAATACTGTACATAATACACACATATGTAAAAAAAAGAAATTGGATGTTATTAATCACAATTAATCATTTGACAGAACTAATTAAAAAAAAAATGTATATAAAAATGTTTATTTTTGCAGTATATGTAAAAGTATTACAAAAAGTGTTACAGTTAACAGTGAAGCAATGATCTGTGTCGACTCAGGTGAAAGTGTGTTGGTCTGTAAAGAAGCGGAACGTGCAAAGGGCATAAGCCTCATCCAGGGCTCGCTCAAACCTATCAGCAGCTGTCTGGTGAAACGAGAGGGTGAGGGCGTCACTACCAGCATGCTCAGGGCCATCCTCGAGGTATGATTGACTTTTCCTTATAGTATGTCATATGATGCTGTATTGAGTCAGTACAGGATAATTTTTTTTTATTATTTTGACTAAAGATCATCGTTGGAGGAGTCGCTAGCTCACCACAAGATGTGAGGATGTATGCTTCTTGCACTCTTCTAGCAGCCAGTATCACAGCCGAACAGCCACGTGAGGAAGAAGCTCAAACAGAAGCTCGAAACAAGGGGGCTATTGAAGCCTGCATAGACTGGCTGATGGACAATGAGTTTATACATATACAGACGGAGGGAGATGGTAATTTAATTAAAAAAAAAAAGTGGTTTGTGAAAGATGATGGCATTTTAATCATTTGATAATTGTCTGTTTCACAGTGGAGAGGTACTGCCCCACGCATCTTGGTTCTGCAACTTTGTCCTCATCTTTATCACCCCCAGAAGCCCTGGGGATTTTTGCAGATCTCCAGAGAGCAATGAAAGGATTTGTTTTGGAAAATGATCTCCATCTTCTCTATCAGGTTTACAAAACACTTCAGTTTATTATTTGTTCCACAGATTCGTTCTTTTTCAGAAAAAAATATGGGTTATTAAAAAATGTTTTTTATGCATTTTTAAGATAACACCTGTGTATGTGGACTGGAATACAATCGACTGGTACCAGTTCTTCTGTCTGTGGGAGCAACTACCGTCTGCTATGAAACGGGTGGCTGAGATGGTGGGCATCCAAGAAGGTTTCCTAGCCCGCTCCGTTGGAGGCAAATTAATTGCTAAAACAGATAAGCAACGCAGACAGATGGCCATTCACAAACGGTACTATGTATTTTCTAAATATCTGCTTGAATTTGTTTACAGTGAAGTAGCAGTATGTAGATTGGGATTTTTTGTTTGTGCAGTTTTTTCACAACATTAGTTCTGCATGACCTGGTAAGTGAAGAACCACTTGGAGCTGTCGCAAAGAAATATGGCTGTAGCCGAGGACAGCTTCAATCACTCCAGCAGTCTGCCTCAACATATGCAGGTATATTGACATCTCTTCATACTGTAGGCACGGGCTTGCTTACTTGTCACTATGAGAAAAACAACAGTTCAAACATTTGTTTCAGGTATGGTTACAGTCTTCTGTAATAGACTTGGATGGCACAATCTAGAGCTGCTTCTGTCCCAGTTCCAAAGTCGTCTGAGCTTTGGAGTTCAGAGGGAGTTGTGTGATCTGGTTCGTATTTCTTTACTAAATGCCCAGAGAGCACGTACGCTCTTCAGCTGTGGGTTAGTCACGGTGGCAGAGGTGGCCAAAGCTGATGTTACAGAGGTGGAAAAGGCCCTCAGGAAAGCCATCCCTTTCAAAAGGTAATGAAATCAGGAGATGATCAGCCTCAGGTTTATTTGATGTTATTCTTACGTTTGAAAAGCTTTTTATTTATTGCAGTATGTGGTAATTTTAGATATGTGTATCTGTTTTTGGCTGATATTACAGTTAAAAAAATTATTGTTTTTTTAGGGTTTTATTTTTAAATTAGTTGGGCGTTAATTTTGATTGTTTGGGAACCCGTGCTATAACACACATTCCTGAAGGAGACATGAAAAATGTGCAGTGTTGGGGAGGCTCAAGGAATGTGTTTGGGAACCCCTGGGTTACCATCTATAACGTTTCATGTAATAGACAGAATTTGAATAGTGGTTCATCCATAGATTGTTTTCAGTCATAATGTGATCATTTGAATCTCTGCAGCTCTAGGCAGGCGGTGGATGAAAGCGAGGTAGACGCTCAAGAACGTAAGATCATGCGCTGCATCTGGGTCAGTGGGAAAAAGGCCTTGACTGAAAGGGAAGCTGCTCAGCAAATTGTGGCTGAGGCCCAGCTGCTCCTTCAGCAGGATTTGGCTCTTCTTGGGGTGGAATGGAACCCAGCATCCCTCGCAACAAAGTCCAAGACAAATTCTCATTCACATGAGAAATCAGCCAACGAAAAACCTCTACAGTCTATGTCAAGGGGTCCAGAACATGATGAAGAGCAAAATGCTAACACAAATGTGGACAAACATTTTGACAGTTTTTCCCATCCTCCTTTGAGGCCATTAGAGGTCACTACTACTTCTGAAAAGCCAAGGGATATTGACTCAGGTGTATCATCTGCTGACTGTCAGCCTGCTAAGAAATGTGAACAGCAATCTAGTACATTGCAAAAAGTTCTCAAATCAATTAATGCGAAAGACAAGGGCTGTCAAAATAACCAAACAGCTGAGTCATCAGATTGCTCTTCAAAATCACTTCAAAAGACATTAGGACACAATACCTGTATAAAAAGTGCCCACAACACTGGCAATGACTATCGTGTAAGTCCAGTTTCAAAACGTAGAAGGATGGATGTTGTAGATGCTGATGCAATACCCACAAGCAGTGAATCAAAAGCACCAGCTCTAATCCCAAAAGACCCTAAACTAATATCAAATGATGAAGACCTTTGCCTTAATAAACCTGAAACTCTTTGTAAAATAGATAGAGATAGGATGACTCTCCAGTCAAGCATTGCTGGACTGAATAAAGTCAATGTGTCAACAACTCCCTTATATTACCCAGAAAAGGGTGGGGAAACCCCCGTTGTCACTGCCAAGAAGTGCAAATCTAAAACAAAACATTTAACTCAAAATGAAAAGGGAGAAATGGTTACTTACAGTTACAGGAAAATGAGCAGCAGTGAGCCTGAAACTGAAACTGGCGTAATGGTTAACACCAGAGTAAAACATGATTTAGTATGTCGTTCTGAGAAGCTTAGCTCTCCTGACTTGTACACAAATGGATTGGAAGAGTTCGGTGATAGTTTTCAACTTGATACACAGACTGAGAAAATGCTTCAAGGGGATGCCGGCAACGGCATTGGTAATTTAAACATTCTAAAAGAAAACAAAGATGTTGATTCCGAAAGTGAGATAAAATTTGTCAACCAATCATCTTTCCTGAAAAATGAGAATCAAACATCTACAGACCAAAACAAAGACCAAGCTGAAGGTTTATCACCTCATAAAAATGGCCTAGCCACTGAATTCAAACCGAAATATAACATCTCACTTACTGACAGTCAGTTGGAGAATATTTTAAATTACAGTAACCAGGTTACAGAAGAAGAATCAAGTTCCGATAAACCCGCTGAGCAAAGGGAAAATCATGAGCCCTCTGATCATGTTACTGACAACAGCTTCAATCGGAGCAGCAGTTTTCTGTTTGACAGTCTCTATGACAACTCCATCTTGGATGCCATGCAGGAAGCAGCAATGGATCAAGACAACAAAGAACTGGTAGTTGAAGCGCATGCTAATTCAAATGGCTCTTCTCCAGAGCTCATTCCAGAGAGAAGAGATGCCATGTCAACAGAGGACCAGGAAGCAATCCAATGGGGCGAATCATCTTTCAACCTTTCAGAATGGGGATATTCACTACTTATTGGTGGGCAGTACCTTGATAAAATGAACAATACTGTCAAGCCTGGTGATGGCCCAAGATCGAGTGCAGAGAAGCCCAGTTATACAGATGACATTGTGTCTGAACTACATACATCACAAAGCAATGAGCCTCATTCAACCGTTTTAGCTGAAAGACGTCAATTAAACTGTTCATCATTTCACATCAGCCCAGGAATGCAAGACATTTTTGACAAATGGTCTGATCAGTTTTCAACCCCATCTGAGATTTCAGGGCAGTCAAATTCAACTGTGGTGGAGCCAAATGCTGTTGTTGTGTTTGAAAAAGCTACATCCCCCGTAAAAAAACATGGAATTGATCAGGAAGGTCCAAAAAACTCAAGAACAGAAGATTTTGTGGTAGTCCAGGCCAAACGAGTGACTCACAATGACCTTGTTCCTCCCACGCCAGTTTCTGAACCAGTCACACCACGAGTTAAAATGACCACTTCAGCTATACAATCACCTCTAAATGTCACCAAGCACAGGTCTGAACTGAAACCAAATTCTAAATCCAGTTCCCAGAAAGATTATCAGTCTTGTTTGAGGACAAACGCAGCATCGGAGTTAAACATGTTTCTGGCTGATGAGGGCTTTACAAGGCTTTCTCAGTGTCAATCACTTCCTGCTTCGAACTCCTGCAGTCCAGAAACATTCTCCATAATTGACGTGGCAAGTAATATAAGGCTGTTCCATACATTTATAAAGGAGTGGAAAACAAAGGACAGATTTTCTCTTGCTCTTGCCTGTGAGAAGATAGACATCACCTCAGTGCAAGCTGAGACGGTTATAGGTGGAAAATTCAAAAAATGTAAGACTTCAGAAATTGTTTTAGTATCCTGTCATACATGTAAGAAAATGTAATATCCAGTCTATAAAGTTGTGTAATCTGTTTGAAGCTGCTACCCCAGTGAGGAAAAGAAAAGATGGGTTCCTTCTTAAAGGATATGATGATCTTGTTCTCATTGGCATATCTGTGTGCTGGGGAGCAAAAGATGCTTATTTTGTCTCCTTACAACAGGAGCTGTCAGACACAGGTAGGAAACATATCATTGTGAATTGAACAAGTTCACATGTCATTGTGAACTTCATTTGGATTCATTGAATGCCTCTAAACTATTTTTTGACAGGTATAAGTGCCAGCTTAGGTCCACCACCTCTCGATGAGACTCTAACAGTTGAGGAGCGACTGAAGCAAATTCAATGCTGCATGGAAAAAGAATCAAGCGTGATGGTCTCTTATGACTTCATACATGTTTACAAGACACTGGTACTCGCATGTGAGCTTGCTATGCGTGCCGCGTTTGAAGACCCAAAGGTTGGATGGGATACAGTCAAATTGAAATGAAAAAGATTACCATTTCTGTTCAGAGTTGGTGGCGATTGGATATCTAACTACATTCAATTCTTTGTCCTTCATTAGATTGCATGCTGGCTTCTGGATTCAAGCTCCAAAGAGTGCACTCTACACAGCATGGTATCCAGCTTTGCTACTGAGGATCTCCTGATGCTGGAAGGAATTAGTGCTGGTCAGGGTGTGCAGAGTTTAGGGATCTATGGAGATGCCAGTCTGTCTGGGCGGTACAGAGCTGCCGTTGAGTCTGTTCTAGTCTTCAGGGTCATGACGCAACTCAACTGTCTTCTTGAAAAGGATGGTTTCTTGGGTAAAAACATCATTAATTTGTCTGTATCGGGGGTGTTCAGTCCTGCTAATGGAGGGCAAGTGTCCTGCTGAGAACAAGCTCCAACCAGCCCCTAAACACTTCTGTGGTAGTTTCTAAGACCTTGATTAACTGGTTGAGATGTTTTAAATGAGGAATTAAGATAAACTCTGCAGGATAGTGGCACTACAGGTGCAGAATTGAAAAAAAAAACTGGTCTATATTTAAGTTGGTAATGCATACTTTTGCAAATTAAGGCGATTAACAGCAATGCCATAAAGGCACAATTAAAGATTCCTTAAAGAACCACCTCTTTCTCATCCTTTTATTATCTGAAGAACCTTCTTTTACCACAAAGATGTTCTTCAGATGTTAAAGGTCCTTATTGAACCATTTAGAACATTTCTTTAAGAGTGTAGATACTAATATATGATGTCTTGTTCTTTTCTTTTTTAGATGTATTCAAGAAAGTAGAGATGCCCACCCAGTACTGCCTGGCGTTGTTGGAGCTAAACGGTATTGGGTTTAGTGTTGCAGAATGTGAGGCTCAGAAACACGTGATGCAGGCCAAGCTAAGTGCTCTTGAATCCCAAGCTTATCAGCTAGCAGGACACAGCTTCTCACTGACCAGTCCAGAGGATGTAGCAGAGGTTATCATTATCTCTATTCAAAATAATAATGATCTTATACATTTACCCACATAGAAATTCATTATCCTGTATGAAAAACTTGACGACTCTTTCAGGTGTTGTTTCTTGAGTTGAAGCTGCCTCCCAATGGAGATTTAAATGCTCTAAAGAACAAGAAGACGTTGGGCTACACCAGGAGAGCAGGAGCTCGTATCAAACTTTCAAAACAGTTCAGCACAACCAAGGTATTCCACATTGTCATTTCTTTTCCTTCATTTAAAAGTATGTATTTCCTAACCTTTTCTTATTTCATCAGGATGTTTTAGAAAAGCTCAAGCCACTGCATCAGTTACCAGGTGTTATTCTTGAGTGGAGAAGGATCACAAATGCTTTGACAAAAGTGGTTTTCCCCTTGCAACGAGAGAAGAAGTGGCACTCATCTCTGAAGATGGACAGGATACATTCAATCTCACAGTCGCACACCGCCACAGGTGTGGAGCATGAGGGAATTACCTTTTAACTTTATATATGCTGCATCTTGTGACAGAATTTGAATGCTTGAATCTTACTCTCAAATGTAGGGCGCGTGAGCTTTACTGAACCGAACATTCAAAATGTCCCAAAAGATTTTGAAATTCAGATGCCAACATTTATAGAAGAAAGTCAACCATCACAGAATGGTGCAAGCAAAACATGGTAAAGTCTAATATTGTTGCAGTGTTTTTCACCTTTTTGTATTCTATATAGCGAAATCCACATGTTTAAAATTATGTTTATTTGTTTCAGGGGTAAACGATCAAAGATAAACCGGCAGTTGGCACCGCTTTTAAAGGTATCAGACGAATCACCAGAAAAAGGGATGCCATTTTCTGTTAGCATGAGGCATGCTTTTGTTCCTTTTTCAGGTATGGGTAAAGAGGGGATAATTTATAGGGACCTCTGTTTCCTTATATAAACAGATTTATGACACATTAACCTGTTTTAATCTTGTACATGTCTTCAGGAGGTCTGATTCTGGCTGCTGATTACTCACAGTTGGAGCTCCGCATTTTAGCTCATCTGTCCCGGGACAGGCGTCTTCTCCATGTGCTCAACAGTGGTGAAGATGTGTTTAAAAGCATAGCAGCAGAGTGGAAAATGGTGGACCCTGCTTCAGTTGATGATAACATGAGGCAACAAGCAAAACAGGTTTGCAACTTTAGAATATATTTACATAAATTTCCATGTACAAGCATTCTAAAAAGCAGGTTTTTTTTTAAGCAAATAACTATGCAGTATTCATTGGCGCATTATCTCTTGCAAATGATTGAAATTGTAATTGTTGTCACTAAACTCTTAACATTTTTGTCAATAGATTTGTTATGGGATAATCTATGGCATGGGAGCTAAGTCTCTTGGAGAACAAATGGGCATCGAAGAGAATGATGCTGCTTGTTACATTGAGACGTTTAAATCCAGATACACTGGTAAATGGCTGTTTAAAATTGGTGGCTGATTTAAAAAAATGAAATGATGCTAACATTTCATTTCTTATTTTACTAAAAGGCATACAGAACTTTCTGCGGGAAACTGTTCAGAAATGTGGGAAAAATGGGTATGTGCAGACATTACTTGGCAGGAAGCGTTTTTTGCCTGGAATAAAAGACACAAATGTTTACATAAAGTCTCATGTAAGTCTTCCTGATCCCTCGATTAGAATTTACCTGTAGTATTAGTATTTCATTCCGGTCCTCATTTTTTAGGCAGAGCGACAGGCGGTAAACACGACCGTGCAGGGCTCTGCTGCTGACATTGTCAAGTTAGCAACCATTAACATCCAGAGCAGATTGGAGGCAGCGTTTCCTGGAGTTCCCACATCACATCAACACCCTCCAATCAGATTGAGTATGACCAACTTCATATTATAGCATTTTCACCAATAAATGTGAGATGTGAATTTAATGTGTAATGTTCTATTCAGGTGGTAGGCACAGAAATCAGTGTAGACCTTCTCGAGGAGGCTTTTTTATTCTTCAGCTGCATGATGAACTCATCTATGAAGTCGCAGAGGAAGATGTCATTCAGGTAATTAAGACTCTTCTAATTTTTACATTTACCTTGGACTATAAAAACGTTGAGTGGTGAGGTTTAAATAGTATGGTTTTTACAGGTTGCACAGATTATGAAGCGAGAAATGGAGAGTGTTGTGAAACTGTATGTTAGGCTCAGAGTAAAAGTCAAAGTGGGTCCAAGCTGGGGTAACCTTCAAGACCTGGACATTTAAAACAAATGAGTCTTTTACTCTACCGTTTACATGTAAATTACCGATTGTGATTAATAATTACTTGAATGAACTGTTAAAACACTAAATGTGCCGATGTATCTTTTTTAATGTATGCAATAAATGTTTTTAATCTGAAATCAAATGTAACAGATACTATTAAATGAGAAGAATCTTGAAATGGAAATATTTCTGTACACTGTATTTGTTGAAGACAATATGTTAATGAATTAAAAAGATCAAGCATCAGCCATTTGCTCAGTTTTATGGTTTTTATTCATTTCAAGAATATGATTAAATAGTTTTTTTTACGTGTCAAAGGGTTTATTTTATGATAGGAAAGTACGGACCGTGCCTTTAACCAATCCTCTACATATGGGGCACTTGCGTAAAGAAGGCGCACACTCTTTGCATACCACCAAGTGACCACATGGAATGAAGACAATGTTGACCTCCTTGTCCATGCAAACTTTACATGTGCGCTCCTCTTGAAGTCTCCTCAATTGTTCCTCCATAGGCAAATCTGTGAACATGACGGAAACAATCAATCACTTTATAAAACCTCTGTGTTTCAGAGTGGGATCTAACTGATTCCCTTAGTGTGATGGCTAGAGATAAAAAAGGGGCAAAATCAAAAGAAAACCTTTTCTCATGTTTGAATATACCTGAAAGATCTTGACTCGGTGATGCAGCTTCATTTGTCTGGGCTGAAATTGCAGTAAGAACAAAAAAATAAAAATTGGTTGTCAATATTATGTAGTGATTCTGTTTGATGTGGATTTGTCCCTGCTCATTTTAGGATCTTTACAAAAGGCATCACCTTTTTTTTTTTGTGATTCAAGTGTTCCTAGCTACTGGCCGTGCAGTTGCACACTGACACAGACTAACAACATGTAACACTGAAAATGTACAGACACTATCTCATATCTGATTCATTTATTACATACCCATTAATTCTCTGAGCAGGTACACATCGTTCTTCTTGATCCAGTTGCGGAAAACCTCTGCTGCAGCATTTCCTTTCGACAGGACCAAATCAATGAGCTGCCCTGTCTGCTGCTTGACTGAAGTGCAATTACGAATAGTGTCATACTCTTTCTGTGAGATGACATTTTCCTCCAGAAGATGATCCATTAAGCTCTGGACGCTTTTTAGACGCTGTGTCAAAGCAGCATGATGTTTCTTAAGGAAAGTAAAACCATCTGTAAGGAAACCCAATGAGTGTTAGATTCAGTCAACCCAAACTCTTGAATCATTAGATAGTTGGTAGAAAATACATATTGTAGAAATACCCGAAGCCATCTCTTCAGCAAGAAGCTCTCGCTCCTCCTCTCTCTTTTCATCTTCTGCACTTAGTAAATCAGAAACCAATTCTTGTACGGTTTTGTAATTCTCTCCACTTGTAAGAATTTTGCTCTGGACCGTTTGCTTCACCAGGGTACGTTCAAATCCCATCTCTAAAGCAGACTTCACCACAGGATTGTTCATCATCACTGCATCTTCTGAACGGTCTTCTCCAGGACCCAAGTGTACAACTAAACGGTTGAGAAAACACTTATTTAATCTACTTCAGTAAACTTGACTAAAATGAATAAATACAAAATAATGACTAAATGTAAATGAAATTAGCTTGACATCAACTCACCAGGTGGATCAACAAATTCTCTCGAGTTGGTATCTCCATTAGTCAAAAGCTGTAAAACATGTAAACTAGGTAAGATATCCATCAGCATGCATTGTTTAAATAACAAAGGACCAGTATTTTTCACATACCTGTTCAAATAGTCTTGGAAATCTTGCTTGAATCTGATGAACAAATTCTTGGCCCTTTTCTTGCAACAGGTATTCACATCTAGAAGAACATGCATGTGCAATGAATTAATATTCCCATAATGTCATCATAGGACAGAAAACTATGCAAATTCTATTTACCTTGGAAACCACTTCGCATGTTCTACCCATGGATCATCACCAGACTCCCAACATCTAAGTCCACCGTCACAACAAAAGCACTTCACGTCATCGTTGCGACCTACCAAAAAAAAGAAATACTCCTAAGCATTAGGATCTAAGAACTCAAGTTAAACCTTGAATGATTTGTAATGTTATTAAGACTCTTACCAACATAGTAAAACCCAGCTTTAGCCAACTGGTCTGGCCGAACAGGTATTCTTGAGGGCCAGTTGACAAACGTGAGCAGTCGTTCTTCGCACTGTTGCATTGCCGAGTTGGATACATTGGAAAGGCCTCCGCCAGATAACGCCACGTTATCTGCACGGTCACCTCGAACAAAGCGGCAGTTGGGATAATGCCTCTGGTGCTCAGATACTGCCCTGTCTCCTGGTTCCCAGTTGCTAAGCTGGCCGCCACAACTGAAGCAAGCCACCCGGTCGCCCTGGCCAAGGTAGTAGAAACCAGCTTTGGCCAGTTCAGCTGGAGTTACTGTAGCAAGAGTCCAATTCTGAAACGTGTCAAGGCGCTCCTGTTCTCGACGCATACTGGGATTGTGACAAGCCGGTGATCTCTGGTGAGACATGTCCTCCACCCCACGGGAGGAAATGGGGCTGGAGGGAGCCAGGTTGCTGAATCCCATGTTTAGGTAACCCACCTGCTCCTCTGTTTGGCCTGAAGTTGATGCCGTAGTAGTCGACACCCCTGTGGTCGCAGGAGCGGACAGCTGCAGGATGGCTACATTGCGAAGAGGGGAAAAAGCGGAGTGTGAAGATGACAGGAGATTTGCGGTGGCAGGTAAACTCTGGATGAAGCTGCAGTTGGGCGACAGCTGTTTGTGGCGCTCGGCAGGGCAGTCACCGGACTGCCAGCTGTCAGCAGTGACATTACAGCGGAAACACTGGACACGGTCACCTATTCCAGTGTAATAAAAGCCCGCTCGAGCAAGACTCCTCTCTGTCACTGGCGCAGTGGTGGGGAACTTAGCATATGTGGATATGCGAAAGAGTTCTGATGAATTGTCGTATTGCAAATCTGCGGGGGCGCTATTGTGGCACAAACCTCTCAAGAAAGCACTGTTTTGTATAATTTCCATTTTTTTAAATTTGGGGAAAGGGATGTCCAGCAGAGGGAAAGGCTTGAATACCCAGAGGATATAGAATGGGAACAAGACAAACAAACCCTTGTGGAAAAAAAACGTATGTGCTTACAACATTCGATTACACAAAAGAGACCTTGACAAAACTGATACCACGTGCCCTGAACTGAAACGCCATGAACATAATGTGATACATAAAACATGCCACGTCAAACAAAGTTGGCTAACTGAAGAAGTAGGTTGAAGTTTATTCTTCTAAAAAGCTCATCCTGGATCACTAAGAACTACACCACAGCTACACTGAGCAAAACACATTTTTAAATGAAAAATGGTGATTTCTTTGAGCCTCAACATAAAGTCAATATGAAATACAACGTAAAAACATAAAAAATGTGAGCAAACGATGTCCCCATTCAAGCCTTTTACTCTGCTGGACACCCCATGACGAGTGTCTAGTCGTCCATGACTGAATACATAATCTTATAAAAAAAATGAAGTCAACTTTCGTATAGATGAAAGGTCGACGTAGGAGGAATGTGCTTCCTTTCCCAATGATGCAGGATCCTGAAAACAACACAGAGAATCAGAATTAGTTTAGACGTTTAAATTAATGTCTTGCTTATCCCAACATAAAACGCAAAAATGGTACAGTTAAACATAAGTGTCTTCTATTAGAAGTTTACAAATTAGGAATGAAAATCTAATAAATTAAAAGTTGACATGACTGCAAGCATTTTTTTTTTCTCTGATGTGATGGTTTTATCTCAAGAATGACAATGACTAATTATTATAGGACATTAGTTTTAGCTAGGCTATAAGAACTAATTCTCTAGGCAAACTGCTCAAAATGAGATTGTTGTGTGGTGTAACTTATAAAATAAAAACTGCAAAAATCCATTAAAAGAACTGTAATTTTATGTTTAGCTAAATGTTTAAATTAACTTCAAAATTAAACCTAAAAATTATAGTAAAGTTTTATACAATAACATAAGGTCCCTTCGCTATCAACTTATTAAAATGATAATCTGTTCACCATTTTGACAGGAAAATACAATTTTCTTTTGGTCATTTACTCATTCTAATTTTATTGAATGTTCACATTAGAGTGGGCTGAAATTAAGGATTGGAAACCTAGCGACCTCTGCAGATAAGTAGATAGTATTAATTCATCATAAACTGAAAGCAATAGTTCCGTGGCTTACTTTTCATCCGTTTTAATTTGATCATCCGAGTCAAATATGACACCTCCGCCCTAGATACACCACAGCAGTTACTGTCACTTCCTCGTTCGTAAGTATTAACTAGAAACTGGGAGGTTCCTTTATATAGATTCATTCTCTGAAATAATACTTAAATTAACTTGTCATAAGGTTTACCCTAATACCAATGTAAAAACAAAACCTGTCTCATAAGTAGACTAGTACTGATTAAAACAAACCAATGAATATAAATGATTTCCACCGAGAGGTAAAAAAATTTACATTAGTTTCTATGTTCTTCCACCTTTCCTTCTATTTATGGTTATTGGCGTAAAGTTATTCAAATCAAGGCAAAAAAAAAAAAAACCTCGCCAACACTGAACCTATGAATATTTTCCTGCCACGCAAGTGTGCAAACCGGGGAAAATCCCCTCTACTGCTGCCAAGCCAGCAGCAGCAGCAAACAAACCGTTTCCGTGACGCTGCCATTTTACCTAAGACTCTGTGCGTAATAGCAGACAAAGCTGTTCTTCTGTTGAAATGTCGAAATCAAGACCTATAACATGTGATCAAATCTTGGTGTTGACCAACGAAGGTTTAAAAAAAAAACACCAACTCACCGATGCTAAGAGAGAAATTCTATTTTGCTTACGTTAACAGTGCGGAATGTCCTTTCTTCCCACAAGCAGCTAAGGGCGGAAATGACGTCACGCTGAGACAGTAGTTTCAAATTCCAACCTCACGCGCGCGCGCACACACACACACATATATATATATATATATATATATATATATAGAGAGAGAGAGAGAGAGAGATGGTGCGATTTGTCGGGGCAGCTGCCTGGGGCGGCATTTTTTCATGACATGGGGGGCGGCACAAGCACTGGAAAAAAAATCATCTGCGGCCCTAAGCGGTTTTCTATTATCTATCAAAGTCAAGTCAAAGTCAACTTTATTGTCAATTCCGCCACATGTAAAGGACATACAGAGAATTGAAATTACGTTACTCTCAAACCCTTTATAAATAGAAATATAAACCTTTAAATACAAAGAGAGTGTAAAAAAAGAAAAAGTAAAAATTGAAATAAATACAATTAAACATATAACAAGAAGGCAATACAATAAACAATATAATATACAATATTGAAATAAGGGCACATGGTATTGAGTGCAAATCAGAGAAGTAGTGCAAATCTAGACAACAGTGCAAATGGAGATTGTATATGCGATAAAGTGACAGAGTATAACAAGACAAAAGTCTTATGATATAATCTTATGAGCAGGGCTGGACTGGGAGTAAAAAAATCGGCCCTGGCATTTTATGATCCAGCCAGCCCAGCACCACATATAGGCCTACCTACAGCTCTGGAAAAAAATAAGACGCCACTGCAAAAAAAATAAATAAATAAAAAAATAAAAATTATCACACATTTGACTTTTTCTGCGTTTTAAAAAGTGTTGACGTATTCTACAGTTGTGGCGCGCGCAGGCATTAGGACAGGTAAGATTCCTCCATTTCCCCTTCATGCGAGCTTCTGTTCTTAAGCTCCTTACATTTTGCTGCTTCCACTTGTAGACTCTTGCGTCTTTTC
>JAUCMU010000046.1:5998606-6010864 GCA_032275025.1 Enteromius treurensis | reverse complement strand
CCTCTGACCTGAACCCTGAGTGAGGTGAACTAAAGAGGAGAAGCACCATCATGGAGCTGGTATTCTGAAGGATCTGGAGTTATTCTGGATGAAGGAATGGTCTCTTTTCTCTTATCAGGTGTTCTACAAACTCTTCAGGCATTACAGGAGAAAAGGATGTAACAATAATTGTGGACAGCATGTATTAGAGAAAAACATTTAGTTCACAATTGTTTTAATTCAATGATAGGTTGGAATTTTGTAAATAAATGCAGATTTATTTTCACAGCCACCTTTGCTCAGATTTACCAAGGTGGCCAATATTAGTTGAGGGTACTGTATTTCCTTTTTTCGAAGACGTTACTTATGCCTCCGAAGATTGTATTTGATCAAAAATGCAGTAAAACATAAACATTTTGAATTTGTATTACAATTTAAAGTAACCTTTCTGTTTGAATATGTTATGTATTCCTGTTATGGCAAAGCTCTATTTTTTGGCAGCCGTTACTCCAGTGTTCGGTGTCACATAATCCTTCGGAAATCCTTATAATGCTAATTTGATGCTAAGAAAAAGGAGATTTGAAATATGATCTTTTGTAACATTATACATGTCTTTACTGTCACTTTTGATTATTTTAATGCATTCTTGCTATACAAAATTATAATTATATATAAGTGACCAACTTAGTCAAGTCTGTTTATGAAAACTAGATAAAGTTAAAGGTGATTTTAGAGGTGTCAAAGTTGAAGCGCAATAAAAAATGTAAACCTTCCAACTGAATTGAAAATATGATTCGGAATACAATTCCAACAGGATGTGGGGGTTGTTCAAAAATGTCTTTATCCAATATAATGCTCATTTAACTGAAATAAATCAAGCTAAAAGACATATGCAGCCTACAAATGCGTCCTCCAAAGGATCCAGCCTTCCATTTGAGAAACTAGGTGTGTTTGAGGCTTGTTAAAAAAAGCTAATTATTTCAGATAAGAATGTAGCATCAAGGTTCTCTGAACCAGCTTGAAGCCGTGTCGCTAGTCAGTCGTTTTCCATCATGCTTTTGGTCAGTGCAGTCAGAGCAACTAGCTGAGCTCGACGGCTCAATCTGACACAGCCGCCTCGCCTTTGCAAGAGTTTTTCGGCACACGTCAGCATGACATCAGAGCAAGGCGGACGTAACTCGGACACTTTTCTCACGGTGCATCTCCCACATTTATCTCGCGGTGATGACCGGTGATTGGTTCTGCACAGATGTTGCTCATCTCAAACAAGCCTATTTCTCCCAGTCCCCCCAACTCTCTGACGTCACACAGCATGTGAAACAACAATGGCAGCCAGCAAGGATGCTGTGTTTATGTTGTGTTAAAAATAAACAGATTCTTGCCTTATGCGCTGCCATTTCTCCTCAGTTTCCCCCTAAATAAGCAAGGAGTATACACCGTTGGCGATAGAAATGATTGTAAAACAGCATAAGCCCAGTAGGGTCTGCCATGCTGGTTTGTTTACATCTAGCTACTACAATTCCTCTGCTCAAGTGATTTGTAGTGTGATTTACAATAGTGGATAACCTGCCTGCAACACAGCATAATGCTTTAAATAAGAAACTAAAACTGCCAGCAGGTAGTGGCTAATGTCTTTATTTGATTCATTCAAATGACTGATTCATTCAGGAATTCAGTAAATGGCTCTTTTTATGAATGGGCCTTTGAATAATTCATTCACCCAATTCATTCAAATTATTAGAAGTTTGTTAAATATAATGACTGCATTGTAGCCTATACCAATGAGTGGTGGAAGAACCAATATTTTAAAATTGAGCATCAAACACTGAACTTTTAACTTAAATATTACTATAGAAGTGAGATTGACTAAACAATGGCAGAAATAACATTCTGGTGTAAATTATCCCTGATGAAAATGTATTTTGTTTTAACCAAACAGTTTCAATGAGAATCACCACACAGGAAATTTACTTACAATAAATTAAAAATAAAACATAAAATAATTAATTTCCCATCACTGTGATATCTGATTTATCTGTAACTAAAGGCCTACAATCTATACTGCACTCCTGAAATAATAACTAGCAACTAATAGCTAGTTAGATATTTATGTATTATATATATATTAAATATCTAAATAGATATTTAGAGCTATCTATGAAATGACCTAACTTTACATTTGCCTGAGAGTACAAACTATCCAGCAGTGCTTCCTAGCTATGAGAAAGGTTTTTTTTTTTTTTAACTCACCAGTGAAGAAGTAAGCAGGAGAACCAACAGGAATGTCTTGCTCAAGTCAAAATGTGAAGCATATAGAACAGAGAACAAACTACTGGGTACTTTCCAGTCGGGCTCGGTCGTTACGTATTAGAAAATGCTCGGAGTAGTGCGTGGCTTTATCAGCAAACCACAGCAGTTGTTAAAGCTGTGCACTTTCACCAAATCGTTAAAGAGAGGCGTCCAATTCCACACAATTTTCCTTCTTAAATAGATGAAATGATTTTTACTCTGAATAAATAGGAGCATATTTGATCTGAGAATATATTACTCATATCCTGGCTCAGAGAACCAGAGTTGCGAAAGCGCAAGTTCAAAACAGCTCGACCGCCACGTGATTCACTCCGACAGTTCCAGGAAGTTCAGAGCTGGCAGCTGAAATACATTGATTTAAAAAAATTAGTAGACTATAAAGTATTGGATTTTTATATTTAATATAAATAATGCATACATGTATGCGCACTATATTTATAGAGTTGTATCAGTGTTGTTTTTCCCGCTAATATTTGAGGATTAATGTGGTCAGCACATATTTTAGACATATGTTACCATGGTAAAAGTCCATGTGTTTGTTATATAAATGTATTTTACCAAGGTAACTTATTTATGTATATGTGTGTGTGTTCTTACAGTTTGTATGTTAATAAAGTGCAATAACATTTTAATGTTAGTTGTCTTTTTACTAATCCTGTGGTAAATGTTACGTTGTCCTAAAAAAAATTCAAACAAATATCTTAAGATTGACTGAAAATGAATTTTGTTTATTCTTATGCACCACTCGTTTTTACACATTTGACCATATATTTTATGTATGTTGACACTTGTTATGCACTTATTTAAATACTATGAAGTATGTTGTCCTTGAATAGTTTCCACTAGTTGTGCTGCACGGGAGTGCTCCAGTCACTCACAGAAAGAAGTGTTAATGTATGGTTTCCATACTGGTCCGGAGAAAACGAATGTTTCTACATTACAAATAAGAGTTCTGTTAACAGGTGTAACTGTCAAAGTAATGTTTGTATGGCAGAAATGTTCTAATATTAGGCTATACAAATCATGCAGTCAAGTAACGTCATGTATTCAATGAAAGATTAAAACAATCAACAAATTAAAGCAATGGTTACATGAAGTGATCAAGTTTATTACAATGCAAGTAAAATTGAGCAGTTTTGTATGTTTATTCAGAGTCAGCTTCATCTTAAGTTCTCAAGGTCTGGAGTCATCTCTGTACATGCTGTGTCATCTTAAGTCTTCTTAAGAGCCCGGAGATAGTCAGCAGGAGCAAGATTACACCAACAAAACGTGATGTAATCATACTTGGGAACTGGCACTTTTTTACCATGAACAGGAAACAACTTGTCAAACCAAGTAAAGAGACTCATATCTCATACTGAAGAGACTTTCCTGTTCTGAGCAAGATAAGAGATGGAGTAAAAACACAGGAGTAAATAGTTAAGTGATGCTCCATCACATTCAGGTGCTGTGGTATCCGCTCCTTCCAAATAATGGTTTTACATTAGCTAAGACATTTAAGTTAAAAAAAAACAGTACAGGGTTATGATTCTGAAATGAATTGGTCACGTGACTGAAAACTATATACATTAAAATAATACTGATACATCCTTTTTATTTCTTGTCTCATACTCTGATGACATGAAATGATCAAAAAATTATTTTTAATTCGTAATTCATTCCGTTATCTAAAAGTCTGATCCTCCCTCTGAGGACAATCAATCCAATTATTTTTTTAAAAGTAAGTTTTTGCTTATCTCAAACAAGCCTAGACACACAGAGAGAAAGAGAGAGAAAGAGAGAGAGAGAGAGAGAGACTGGCTTTATTTTTAAGGTCTCTTTATTACCAAAACGTTAAAAATCTACACTCTCTCTGGGCACAGTGGGCAGCCAGCTCAGGTATTCTGCTGTTGTATAATTTCCATTTAGAGCCAGATAATGTTGTTTCATCCTGAGGCAAATTATTGTTAGTTGTGTTAGTCTGATTAGTCTGTTTGTGGAGCCTCAGGACCCGCTAAATGTGTGGGTATGAGTGTATTTGTGTATGAGATCCATATACCTGGCTGGTACAAGCTAAACATAATAATCAGATGTCTGTATAAATAATCCTATGAAAAATCAATAATAATTGCCATTCTTACCTATATTTATTATTATAAAACAGAAATTTTAAATTTAAATTAAATTAATCAGCACACTCAAAAGACAGAAAGAAAGAAACCTTCAGCCACCATTGAATACCTTTATTGGGTCAATTAGGTGGACTTTACAGTCAAGTTAATGGTTTATTGGAACGAAATATTTTTTTTACACTCAAACACATCTTTCAAGCATGAAACTGCATTCAAAACATCTTTACAGAAATGCCACATTATATTCTTATCGAAACAATATGAGACTGTTGAGCACTGGTTAACTGATAAATTAAGGGTTACAGATGAAAAAGGTGTATTTGTTAGTTATAATGTCTGTGTTTTATGTATAGCTGAAATCACCTATGCCAAATGAGTGGTATAAGACATACACATGCCTTTTGAATGGATCGATACAGAGGTAAGCAAACGTTTGCTCATTTTCTTTTGCAGAAGGGTAGCACAATCCACTCTGATCCTAATGAACAAAAAGCGGTGTTAACATAAAATTAATAAGAAAAACATATATACACTGAGTGTACCTTAAAGATAATGGTTCATAAGAAATAAGGTCCATACATGAGCAGAAACTTTTAAGACTGTTGTGACCACACTGATCTCTTTTGTATCTGGATCCTTCTGAACACTGAGGAAGACACATGAATCAGATGTTTACTCAATGTGAAATGAATAATTAAACATATATGTGTGTCATGTGACATAATGTCTGTAAAATGCTTACCTAACTAATTCTTTGTACATCATTTTTGCTGTTTCAATGTAGGGATCAATGACATCTTCGTATTGGCAGAGTTCACCACCTAAGACCAAATGCTTGAACAATCTGAACAAAAACTCCTGACGATCACTTGGACTGATTATATGATAATTCTCAGAATCTTCTTCAAGCAAAAGCTGTCAGAAAGCACGTCCAACAAAAAGGTTAAACAAACATTTTGATACATTTCAGCTACATTTGAGAACATTACTGATAATTCAAAATGATTAAACAATACATACCCTCCTTAACTCATCAAAGTCTGGGTATATTTCATGGTAACATTTGACAATGTGGCCAGATGGACGCAATATTCTATTAGAGTAAATCGGATCAAATATTTCCACTGAAACTTCTGTGCATGGAACAACTTCAATATTTGTATGTGTGATGTCTTTACCTTTGAATGGGTAAAAAGTCATTTTTAGGCTTTATGAAAGGAGATATGACATAAAACATTGTGAATTATGTATCAACATACCCAGCAGTGTCCATGATCCAGATGTATCAAGAACCTTTAAATTGTTCTTCACACATGGATCTTGAAAGAAATTCTGAGAAAAAAAAGATGTTGATATACTATTTAACCTTGCTGTGACAATGAAAGTTCAAATTATTATGTGAATATTTACCCAGACAAAGTCTTTGCTTCTATAAGATTGGAAAGACTGGTCAAAGTTGAAGGCCTGGACAGTAATTCGACCCAACATGGACCTTAAAGGCAATTGGAAACATGATTAATAAACCCAGGAAATATCACATACAGCAATTAAAATTCTTATTTTAGAATAGGTAATTGACCAATATATATGTATATGAATTTGTATTTGTATATGTATATGTATATATATATATATATATATGTGTGTGTATATATATATATATATATATATATATAAAGTTATTAAGCTTCACTACCATGTAATAAATATCCAAAAACATTTTACTTCCTCCAATGAAATACTCCACAGAAAATTACCTAAAGAATCTCCAGTAACACGCCGAAGCAATCTGACTTGCAAGTTGATCAGAAATGCAAAACACTTTTACAAGAATCTGTTCATTTGGGATTTCCCCTAACTTGCTATGGGGGTTAGTGCGGGAACATTATAGTTTTGAATTCAGTGCAGAATACTAAAGACTAATTATATATATGTGTGTATCGTGAGAACAAATTAAAATACAAAATATCCATATGTTTCTTTTACTAAATTAATCTTTTTTTTTCTGGGAATTAGGCATAATTCATAAATGTACGATATGTCACTTCCAATATTTTTACATTTGAATTTATATGATATTGGCGCGAATCACCCAAACGCTATTTTTAACAGAAATACATAGCTGGACACATAATTAACGTTAGTGATGCGTCTCTAGTTCCTCGCCGTTAACTCTTGTGGTTGTCACTGAATTGAGTTTATTTGTACCTACAGCGCATATCCTTACCATTTCATCAAGAGCCTTGATATCTGAAGGTCTTGCGGAAACGTAAATTGTTTAGTAGAAAGCAAATTAAAGGTAAACGCTTGCTCAAACGAAAGTTTCTCTTCCGCCATGCTGTCGGTTGTCTGGTTACCATGACAACTAAAGAGTCGCGGTGCAAATGACGCTTGGGGGAGGAGCTTCAGTGAAGGTTTGGTTTTAGTAAGCAAAGCTTTAATAATAACTTAATTATTATTTATTTATTAAATATATATATATTACCGATTTCTGCTATTGTAATAAGTAAGCTGAGAACCTTTACTATTTGCTATGTTTTTTGTTAAAAAATTATTATTATTTAGAGGTGATGTTTTGTTTTGTATGACCTCTGTTAGATTTCAGGCTATATCACTGTCATAATTTGACCTCAGCAAAAAAAGTAGATTAGTATGACTGCAGACAAAAATAAACACAACGTAAGCTAAACTTGCTGCATATAAAGCCTATCTATATATTGCATACTCAACAGTACTGTCTAATGGCCAACAGATGTGTTCCTCGAAGGGCACTGAAGGGCAGTGACCACGACCAAGATTTTCTTCATAGATGCCAAAAAAAAAACAGTAAAAACTTTAGGCAACATTAATGCATTTGGCATATGCCTTTACCAAACCTACAGTGCATTTATATTTAGGCTATCAGTGCATAAATCGATTGGAATCAAACCTATTAATTTGGCTTAGAATGCTCTTCTTCCAGGTCAACGCACAAATGAGCTTAGAAGATGCAATAAATGGTCTATTAAAAAGAAAAATACATCTTTACCAATCCAACTGGTTTGAAGGCAATATGTATTTTCATTCTGTCATGCCCAGTATTTCACTGTGCTTCTGGAAGGAATGCATTTACGTATGCTGCTATGGGTCCTGCTGATTCCCACCTCAACAGTGTCACATTTCAGCATCTGGTTTTCATAGCCAATACAGGATGTTGTCGAAGTGCAATAAAGCAAAAGTAGTTTGGAATGAAACAGAATTGGTCTGGACACTTTTTGTTGAGGTAAGAACAGCTGTTTGTCTCTTTTGTGAGGTCTTCTTTTCTTCTTTTTTTTTTTTCCCTGAAGCAAAGAGAGGCAGTCCACAAGAGAACAAAATGCTGTCTCACTGGAAGGTGCACATCTTTCTCATGTGGGACTGTTGCATGTACACCAAAATGATCTGGATCACTTTATTTCTGCATCTTCTTGCATCATCAGCTGTGGTGAGCATTCTCCCTTCTACTATTAATATTAATAAATCTTAAAGTGTTCATTTAAATTCTTGCAATATTTACCATAATGCATTGGGATTTCATTCTTACTACAAAAGACATATGGTACTTATATAGCAACTGCTAAAGGGAAAATCAAATTTTACTAATTGTTATTAATACTGCAGATTTGGTTGTACAATGCGACTTTGTGAATATGCAATAATGTGTGGTAGGTTTGGTCTGTCTTAACAGAATACAAGCAGTACTCATCGCAATGATCCTGTCATATTGATTAGCGAATCTGAGGACGGCCAAAAAGAACATTATCACAGAGACGCAGACAAAGACAAATGCACTATGCCATGCGAAATGACTGCAAAGCTAATGCGTGATGAAAAACATTCATTGTGCAGTAGGTGTTTCTTTTTTTGTGCATATCAGTGAAATATATATTTCAGTATCCTCTTTGTCTTAAACCCACTGCAGTTCTCGCAATGTTTAATCCAGGTTTTTATCTTAGGTAACCTCCAGCATACCATACTGTCATATACAAGAAACACTAGGAAGTTGATCAGAGATCTCACGGATGAACAGCAGAAAGCGTCGGAATTTCTCTCAAGTCAGGTATTCTAAAATTTCCAAACTTCCAAACCTCATATCCCCTTCTGCATTCTACAATATATTGCTTTGATTTCTTTTTCTAGATGGGTGAGCTCATGGCCAAAGTAAACACGCTCATTTCAGATGTGCAGAGAAGCAATAGTGACATCTTTTCGGTAAAACCCATGGAGTCCCACGGTGAGATGATTAGCGTGCTGTCAAAATATTTATCACTTATACATCCTCATAGTGAATTCCCTTTCATTTTAACAGGGAAAGACTGTAGTGACATCCAAGAGACGCTGGGTGCAGTTTCACCAAAAATTCCTAGTGGAATTTACATAATTCAGCCAGAAAACACAGATGTTTCCTTTGAGGAAAGTACCTTCTTTTAGTTTTGATGACAATTTTCCAACCACAGTTATTTTAATCCAAAAGCAAATCAAAAATGGTTTTAGGTGTACACATGATGAATTAAGCATCTTAAACAGGTGTTCTGTGAGATGGATTACATGGAGGGCGGATGGACAGTAATACAGAGAAGGACGGATGGTCTCACTGACTTCAAACGAATGTGGTCACAGTATTTGGATGGATTTGGACACTTGCCAGGTACAGTAAGTCAGTTAACGGGATAGTTCACCTAAAAAATTTTTTATTCTGTCATCATTGTTGTTGAACACATAAGAAGATATTTTGAAGAATGCTGGAAGTCATTTGCAACCAGTAACTGTTTGATTACCAACACTCTTTTCAAAATATCTTCTTTCTAAAGAAGAAAGAAACTCATACAGGTTTGAAATAATATGAAGATATTTAAAAATTGAAAATATTTAAAAATTGACATTTTTGTGAGTCCTAAATAAAAAGTATTCAGTTTGTCTGTGTCTCTGAAGGTGAACACTGGTTGGGTTTGAGAAAAATCTTCAACATTGTCAATCAGAGAAACACACGCTTCCAGCTGCATGTATCTCTGGTTTCTCAAGATGACACCACCGCCCGCGCTTCTTACGACAATTTCAGGCTTGAGGATGAAACCAAATTCTTTGCAATACACCTTGGCAGATACGCTGGTAGTGCAGGTCAGCTCATAGCAAATATTATTCCCTCAACACTGCCTTTTCTTAGTTTGCATGAGAAATTCAAATAACTGTTTTTTGTGGGCCTGCTGATGATGAGTTGCACAGTTTAGAAACCTATTGACAATCTACCTTGTAATCTATAATCTATAACGGTTTCTCAATTTTTCTCTTTCTCTTCTGTTTTCACTTCATCTTCTTCTTTCACTTTCTCTTCTTCTTTCACTTTCACTTCATCTTCTTCTTTCATTTTCTCTTTATCTTCTTTCACTTTCTCTTTATTTTCTTCTTTCACTTTATCTTCATCTTCTTTCACTTTCTCTTCATTTTCTTTCACTTTCTTTTTTTTGCAGGTGATGCTTTTCGAGGGTATGACCAAGAGCAGAATCAAGACTCAGCCCCTTTCAGTACCTCTGACGTTGACAATGACGGTTGTTCTCCATTCTGCACTTTTGCAAATAAAGCTGTCGAGAGCTGCAGTGTGAACCAGAACAACACAGGATGGTGGTTTAACCAGTGTGGCAAGGCAAATCTGAATGGCTCACCACTGGACCAAGATCTCTCGACCCAGTCATATATCCACTGGGACACCTGGACCAAAAATGGCACTGTTGTCAAAATCAAATCAGTGACTATGAAGATCAGAAGAACTGAGATCCCGAATCTAAAATAAGTCGCTGAAGCTTCTGCATTAAAATAGAACAACATATTATTTAGAGTCACTAAAAAGGTGCACTTATGCGCTGTGAGCTTTTCTAAAAAGCAATTTGCAATAAACCTGTTGGCGATGTGATTTAGTCCACTATGCTTTTTAATCCTGGGTCACAGCCCAAAATATTAATATTAATCTTTTCACTGTTATGAATTATTCAAATGTTTTATTTACATTTACCTTGCTTAAACCAAATAATTGAGTCTGAAAGAACATTTCAAACTATAAACACTGGAAATCCCCGGGAATAATTCTCAACCGAACATTTGCATGAAATTTTTATTTAGATTTTACAAAGCGCTCAAAAGCCTGTTTTCGCCATTTTCAGGGAAACAATAAATAAATAAGGTAAAAAATCTTTCATTTAAAATAAAATGAATACTGTGAGGAGACATTACAGATAAATGGTTCCCAAAACTGAACCCAATTACCACAACAACAACAACAAAAAAACCTTGAAAAAAATCCTGAAACAAAGTCATAGTTGCATGATATAAATTCATGTTGTTGGCCATACAGTAAAAACCGGTAATGTGTTCCTAAAAATATTTACTGAGCCTTCTTTTAGACTGCATACATTAAGATTAATAAAAAAAAAAAAAAAGATTATGATGCTCTGACAACGAAAAGCTTTTAGGTGACCAGGTACTTTAAAATAAGGGTGCACAGCAGTGTCGCCACTGACGTGGGTGGCCTATTGTTTGTCCTGATTCATTGGCAGGACAGAGATAATTAACACGCTTAAAATAAGCTGCGTAGTGTGTGGGCCACTATTAGCTTCACTGTCCTTGGGTAAATATGTCAGTTGTTATGTGTGTATATGTTAAACCATCTGTACTATGTCTATTTAGAGCAAAGAATCCTGCCAAATTTTGTCCTGCCAAAGACTAAACAAAAAGTCCAGTTTTGCTGAAGCGTTTCGTGAGCGAGACTTAGCCCTGGGTCTATGTGGGAGTCACCGTGAGAGACTGGAGGGAAACCGATAACACTGAACATCATGATATCAACATGACACATTAGGATTTAGTGCGCAAAAGAGATGGTTATTTTCAGGAGATTTTAAAGAGATTACGTCATTGGAGAATTATAGGAATATGTATACAAATCGAAATAATAAATTAAAAATAAAATTGTAAAAATAAATTTACAAGAATTAAAAAAATTGTTTCTACAGCAGTTTTTTTTTTCTTAGTGAGTTTACACCCACCTTCCTTACATTCCTTGTGTTTGTGTGTGTATATAATGTATATATATATATATATATATATATTTACTGTGAGGTCAATAAGTATTTGATCACCCTGTGATTTTGCAAGTTCACATACTTAGAAATCATGGAGGGCATACAATATTCAGCATAGGTGCATTTCTACTGTGAGAGACACTTTGTATGATTTTTTAACAATTTATTTGGGAATTATTGTGTCAAATAAGTATTTGATCACTTGAGTCAAAAGATTTTCATATTGGGTACAGAAGCCTTTGTTTACAATTACAGAGGGCAAACGGTTCCTGTAGTTCTTCAATAGGTTTTCACACATTGCAGGAGGGATTTTGGCCCATTCCTCCATAAAGATCATCTCTAGATCTGTCAGGATCTGTCCAGCCCTTATTGGGATGATACTCATCATTCGTCTTCCTCCAAACATGGCGAGTTAAGACCAAGTTCTCCTTTTGTCTCATCCGACCACCGGACACTCCCATAACTCCTCTGGATCATCCAAATGGTCCCTGGCAGACTTCAGACGGCCTGGACATGGGCTGATTTAAGCAGGGGATCTGTGCGATGCAAGATTTTAAACCTTGACATCTCTTGTATTACTGGTAGTATCCTTGGAAACGATGGTCCCAGCTCTCTTCACGGCATTGACCAGCTCCTCCCGTGTAGTTCTGAGCGATTCTTCACCATTCTTAGCATCATTGATACCCCACGAGAAGAGATCTTCCGTGGGGCCCCAGTCCGAGGGACATTGACAGTCATCATTAGCCTCTTCCATTTTCTGACAATTGCTC
>JAUCMU010000046.1:5974470-5991025 GCA_032275025.1 Enteromius treurensis | reverse complement strand
ATAATTAGTTTTCATAAATGTAAAATAACAAATCTTAATTCTTTATATGTTTACCTCTCTTAGTATCTATTTTACTAATTAAATAAATACACGTCCATGTATGAAAAAATGCTAAACCTAAAGAATAAAAGAAAGTAACATTGCTAGATGAACACTTTTCTATTGCTGGAAAGTACCTTTAATGTCAAATGTCATGATCATGTGATAAAGGCACAAAAGCTGTCATGGGGGCAGCACCTTTTCAAAGGGTACATTTGTATTATTCACCGTATTGGAGTACATAGTTGACCTTTTTGAAAAAGAACTGCTCCAGTGACAGATTTTGTAGCTTTATTCCTAAAAGGTCATTGTCAGATATATAATCTGTAGACTTCATAAAGTTCTGTATGTACACAGACTAAAGATTCTCCTTTGTGACTTTTTTAGTATGTCAAAATCCTTTTTCTCCACAGGCGCTCTTTATGTAATATGCTTCATTTCTCCATTGTGTAACAAGAGAAGTTTTGTTCAAAAGGTTGCAGTAAAGCTGAACTGAAGAATTCAGGAACCTTTACACACATTTGAAGCATCACAGTCAAAATTGTTTTAAAAAAAAAAAGTTTCACAAAACACTCCAGATAGAATGGAAAAATAAGAAGAACGCAGTGTTTCCAGAATCAGTAGCTAATCAGGATAAGAGTTTATTTTAAATATAAAAGCTAGTATGATGTTTAATGTGTTCGAAAAACCTACTGCTGTTCACATGTTGCACTGTCTATTAGTCATGATATTTATTTAAATTCTGGAATTTTCTTGGCTGGTCACTACTGGAATCTAAGTTATATGGACATTGTTGTTTGGGTCCCTGTTACAGTGTCAGAGATAAGCATCTCATTACTGTTCAAACTGCACATCAGCCCACAAAAAAACCGAAAAGCAAGTTAGGGGAATTACACTGTGTATCATGCTTTGGGACTGACTGCTTACACATTTATTGATCACAGTGATTGAAGTCACAAAAATTTGATTTTTCATGTACTTCCCGGACATAGAATGTGAGTAAATAGGCCTTCTTTAGAATGTTGTAAGAACATTCTAAAAAAAGTCCTTTTAGATTAGAACTGAGGTGGCAACAGAACGATTAATAGAAAAATAGACATAGATATATAGCTAGATAGATGAATGAATGAATGAATGCATGGATAGATAGATCAATGGAAGTCAAAACACACCCAAAGGAACCCAATCAGTAAATAAACTGACATTTTAATAGTTTAACCGAAAATTAGCAAACATTAAATTACTTTGTAAATGACGTTAAGTACTACAATCTGTGTAACATATATATTTTTTCCATTTCAACATACAGAAATGCCAAACCAGTGTAAAATAAAATACAGCAGAACTGCATTTTTGTGAACACAAACTAGAACTAATTGCAACTAAGAGCATCTTTACAATATTTAACCCTGTCAGAAGTATTTTCTTGTTTTTGATTGTACTTCATAAAGACAAAATCCACCATATTACAACAAATATATTCAGTATAAGCAAAAACAAGAACACTTTTAGTTACATTGTTTTACCAAATGCCACAATGCTGACAGTACATTAGTAAAATAAAATACGTTTGCATTATATAAGAAACATATTTGGCTCGTAAAGTCAGTTCATTAAAGACATTTTTTGTTTAAATTTGGAAAAGGGCACAAAAAGGTTCTTATTAAAAGCATTCACTCCTAAGACGTACCGATTTTCTATATAACCTTTTGAAATTGTATGGAATAACAATGAGTGCTAACTCATTTTGAAAATGATTTGACCTAACAGATTTAGCAATTACTAAAATGAAAGATGACCTGCATCTACCATACACCATTCACCTTTTGAATTTCACAAACGTCACATTGGGCAATGCATTATCTTCTGCTACTTAATATAGTCACTAATCAAATGCTAGTCTATATAAAATAAATCCATAGATTCCTTCAGAGCCGTACCGCAACACTATTCAGAGCGTTATGAGCTTATGTTTTAAAATATATTGTGGGCCACATATAAATACAGAAATGTGTTAATACAGTCAACCGCATGTACCTAGATCGAAATACAATCTACAGTACATTTAAGATAAAGGTGATATTTACATCCTGAATAAACTTTATCATACGCAACAGTTAATGCTCTGGTTATAACGTTACACAAAAACTATGTACATACAGTAAGGCATATAATGATCCCTTTTTTTGCAGAAATGATTACCATGGATACCATGGACTTTGCTTTTGCCTGTTCCAGCCCCATCAGAGGAATGCCACGTAATTCTCTGGGATGAGTCCGGTTCTGCCATCATATGTCGCTTGAAGCCAGCCAGGTTCCACTGAGGGATAGACTGCATGGACATGAAGGGTTAAATACAGCAGAAATGAGTACGCAACATTCTACACAGACCTCAAGACCACAAAAAGTACAGTACTGCTCAATAATTATCCTTAGATACAGTACAGAAGCAGCGTGGTTACCGTTAGAGAAGTGCGCCCCCTGTGGGAAGCTCAGCTCATGACTGTGCTCCGCTTGACAGGAATACAAAGCTTTAGCCTCCCTGTAAAACAAACACCAAAGAGTTACTGACAAGACAACTGCAGAAATAGAAATTCAATTCATATTACACAATATTTGAATGCCTGTCATTTATAAGAAAAGAAAAGTTATTTCTAAACACAATATAAAACTTTTTTTTTTCCTTATTGACACCACACTTTTGAACAGAACATAGAACAGATACAAAATAACTGATATCTCATAATGGCAGTCAACTGTTCTGTCTTACTCAGCTAGAAAAAAAAAGGAAGATTCCATTGAGGCCTGGAAATATTTAATAAGAATAGCTAAAACTTACCTTCCTGTTGTGGGCTGAGAAATCACAGGACTCTCAAAGATCGCTGCCCGCGAGGCCACACTGGGAGAGGAAGAAGCATGGCACAGTTGATGCATCAATGGAGATCAGCGTTAACAAACTGGTTTTACATTATGACAGAAGATCAGTGAGAAGGTTCTTGCTTACACAGATCCTGGTTTCTGGTAGCCATTGCTGGCTGAGGAGTCAGCTCTGTATCTCAGTGTCGCTTTAGGAGGAAGCTCCGGCAGATGGAGGGACTTGAGACTGTCTCTTTGACTGCGAGACACCAGGCTCTGAATCGAGCCGTGACAGCTTCTAAAACCTGAGAGTAACCAATATAAAAACCACATCACAGATCGTTTCTTCTCAAGTATTTCTGACAAAGTACTAACTGCAGGAAGAGTCCCTGATGCCATTGTTTATTTACACACGCGCTTTGTGTGGTTCTAAAAACCAAAGCGACATCAAAGAACTACAGCTGATAAAACTCAACAGTGTTGTCGCCTCACGTTGCATGCACCTGGTCTAAAAAGTTGCTAAAAGACTAAAGCCAACAAGCATTTACATTATGCGCTTGCATGAGAAAACGACTATCTACACCAGCATGTGGCAGTAGTCTTTTCTCATCATTCAAAGAAGGAAACAAGGATTGGCATTGTGGATATAGAAACTTGCAAGTCTTGTGCAATAGTTTGCTAAGTGATCTCTCACACCAATTCCTGGCCTAGTGTGACACAGCCTTTAGTGAATTCACCCCACGTTGTGCAAAAAAGGCAGAGACGCATATTTGTTCTTACCCTCAGAAATGTGGAGTGAAGTCAGAGAAGAGCAGGTGGACAGACTGTGTCGTTCTTCCCCATGATCCTCTAGAGTCTCTCCTAGGGTTCTATGGAGGAGCTCTGAAGCTGGAGAGCTTCGATCGCCTGGACTTGTGCTCAGCGCTTCTTCCCATTCTCCATCAGTCTTGTTGGCGTCCTCTTTGGAGCTGGAATCAGGGCTGGTGGTGCAAGCAGGGCTCTTGGGGCCGTTGGAGGAGGGAGATGGAGTTGCCCAGCACAGGCTGCCTGATGCCTTGTGTTTGGCACATGATGGGGAACCGGTCTTAGAGCAGCTGTTCTGCTCTGAAGAGTGAGACGAGAGAGACTCCATGCTGCCCATGGGAGTGCTACTCGGGCTGCTGCTGAACGTGTCACCTGATGGAGAGAACGGGTTAGGCTGACACTCACAGAGAGGGACTTGTATCTGTTTTTGGAGAACACTCACTGTCAGCATCAGCCAGGCACAGGGTGGGAGTGTAGAGGCCTCTGGATTTGCGGGACCCTGAGGACAGGCAGATGGCTTTGCTGCGGCGGGCACTGGCACGAGACTGAGAGTGAGACTGAGGCTGTGGCAGAGGGACGTTAGGATCTGGAGCCTGGTGAAATATCTAAGAAATAAAAGACCAAGTGGGAGTGTTTTTGAGGGCAGATGAGCAAAACTACATAAAAGTGATATTTGGAGTATTTGGAATATGATGAATGTTCAGGATTCTTTGAAGAATATAAAGTTCAACAGCATTTTTTTGAAAAAGAAATCTTTTGTAACAATCACCTTGTCGTAGTTTTCTATGAGGATCTCCACCACAATATTTTGAAACTTGATGTTCATCATGGCAGCAACCGTCTCTTCTTGAGAGCGCATGAGTGTTGGGCCAAAAATCACACCCAGGTTGGACACGGTCATCAGATTCTTCTGACTATGTGTGGAAACCCTGTCAAAAACAGCACAAACACCCTAGTTAGCATCACCATGTGGAATTCCAAGTGCACTTACGAACAAATGTACTAGACGTGCGGTTTCTACTTGAGGAATCAGTGACATACACATGTAGATGTTTTATCAGAATATCCAGCATCTCTTTATTCTTGGCGGGGAGCTTGTGGGCGAGGGCATGAACAGCGCAGACCCTGTAATTCTGATCATCAGACTCTAAAAAAACAAAACAAAACAAAAAAAACAAGCCAATTATTAAATAAGTCAGTCACATATGGAGATGATGAGGAGTTCAAAGAGCAAAGAACATGCTAGCACTCACTGACTGCCATGATGAAATCTTTGTGGAGTCTGTAAGTCATGAGGGGTTCTGCCAGACACCTGAAGGGAACAAAATGACTTCCTGTTTTTCCTTGATAACATTCCATTTTAATAAATGAATGGTTGCAGGGATTATTTGTAAACCTGAGATAATTCTTCAGGCCACTGGTGATGGTCTTGTTATCCCAGGTGTCTGGGTCAAGGTCCATATCTGCAGGAGCTTTGGCCGCTGGAAGTTTCAAATGAACTTGTGTTAAATAGAGTTTGGCTTCAAACACACACATCTGGTAAAAGCTACTTCTAACAGACAAACAATTTTTTTTAAGTCTTCATGTACATATACTTAATGTATATAAACTGATCAGGTTTTTATAAGAAAAAAGGTTACTGTACCAAACACTGAGGTCATCAGTCGCTGGACTTTAGAGTTAACTCCACCTATTCTGTACAGCCCCATTGTGTTAATGCCTAATGGAAAAAGACAATGCTTATATTATTTTATATACATTATTCAATTTACAGCAATACAAAAGCCATGGTTTTATGCAGACCTCTACCATTTATAAGATTTTTTGAAAAAGTCTAATGCTCAATATGTCTCATGTCTCACACACACACACACACACATATATATAATATTACATATTATATTATAATAATATTATTATTAAAAACTAAAATATTTATATAACTTATATATAAGAGTACTATTTATTTGAAATAGAATTATTTTGTAACATTGTAAAAGGCTTACTGAAATTTTTGGTCAATTTTATTTGAGCTTATTAAAAGATTTCATACCAAAAAAAAGGTCTTACTGACCCTAAACATTTGACTGTTAATGTAACAAATGTACAAATTACTGCATGAAAATAGAAAGTCAGAAGCAGAGACTTACCTCTTGTTTCCACAAGCTCTATGCACTTCCTTACAAAATTAAAGCCTGCTTCATTTAGGAATGCTGTGGACACAGAGTGTGTTATAAATATAAAGCCAATTCAGGTGAACTGTTTTGATTCTTATAAATGAGCACAAATGGCCAAATGAAACTGTCCATCTCACTGTATTTACACCTAAATGACAATGAAATAAACGTGAGGAATATACTTACTTTCCTCTTTCTTGCTCAAAAGTGCTGGAAGGGTGTAAATCTAGAAGAAATCAGCATGTGTTTATAACACACTAAAGACAAATTTCATTTAAAGCGTATAAATAAATGCATTATCTCTTTACAGAAAATAAGTCATAGGGACGAATATACAATTTATAGTTTCACAATATAAACATACATGCACTAATAATCCTTTGTATATAAGAACTCACAAACTCAGCTAAATAATAACATTGTAACGAGGGTCAAATGAGTTTAAGTCCATCAACTGACAGCACGAGAGTGAAAACAAAAGAGTCATTACCGAAGTGTAAATTCTCAGCTGTCATCTTTTTCCTGTCTATGTGTACACTATCCACTGTCTAGATTTCAAAGAGCATGTGCAACAATATTCACATGCCTAAAGGTGGTCTATATTTGCCTTATCAGGACTTAAAGAAGTAAAAAGAATTCTTGTGCAGTTAAGTGACATATATTAATCAAACCGAGTCTCTTTTAGGCTAAGCGGTTGCTCTTACCGGCTCTTTTCCATCCATGGCCTCCATCCACAGTCTTCTGTTGGATTCAGAGAGAGCCTGAAGGGTGATGATACCATGCCTGTGGGACACACTGATAAATGTTAACTCTCAACAACTAGTGTAACTTATCAGAATTAAGCATTTTGTTTTATATATTTATCCGTTTCTAACCAGGAGTTCTAAGCAGCATGCTAACAAATAAATGAAATGTTTCCAAATCCTGCAAACCAAATCCATATGCTAGCGCAGCAAAAAGGAAACAGAGTTATTATGCAAGCAGTATTATGCAGCAGTTTTTCCTTCGCTGCAATTTACCAACTCTGCCATGGCATAGGTAATCATTTTTAAATGAGCTCTGAGGTTGCAGACAGAATGAATGAAATGACTTAAAGGGCCAGATACCACAAAATTAAACAAACACACACCTTTCTTTGGTGTTATCGTCACTAGCGGTACTCAGAACCAGTGATCCAGAGCTAGTTTGAATATGAAACCGTAGCGCTTATGAATGGACTCATTTTAAGAAGTAGTTCACCCGAAAATGAAATTTTGCTGAAAATGTACTACCCCCTTCAAGCAGGACAGGTTTGGGAAGCACTGGTTTAGAACTGTTTTGGAATGTTTTCGCTTGCAGTCCATCTGTGCATGTTTCTCTCCTGATTCAGATGAGATGACTTTACTGGAAAAGCAATATTATGGATAGAGGACTTGTATTTTAGCCGGAAACAACAGTTTAAAATAAAAACATCCTGATTAATTTCTTACAAAAATAGCTTTTCGCCTTAAAAGGAGTTAACTGATGGACTGGTGTGGGTTACTTGTGAATTATTTGACGTTTTATAATAGTATAAACTCTCTTTCACTGCAGAGGATCGGTTAGTGGGCAAGTGAGGTAATGCACAAACATATTAACAACATATTGTAAAGCCTCAGATGAGGAAATGTTTAGAAAGACTGATTCACTAGTTAAAAAAAAAACTCAAAAGTGCTGTTATTTAATTAATATATTCACTTACAGAACAACATGTTTAAATGGAAATTAAGGTTGTTTTTATAGTGATGGAATTAAATGTTTTAGTATGTTCAGAGCACCGTTACATAGCAACAAGTACCTTAAATGCTCCACATTTAGGGGAAGGGAGATTGTTTTTAATAAAAGAGATTTTATTATTAAGTGCAACATACCGATGGACTTTATAGAAACATCGCAGATAATTGAACACAAGCCCTTCACAGGGGTTACCTCTTCAGTTATGAGAGAAAAGAAGGAGAGGAAGGAAGGAGAGTGTTGAAAAATGATAGACTGAAGACAGACACAACATAAATTTCATCTCCTCCAGCGCTCAAATTCCTCTGAATGTCATGCGCCCCGTGATGCGAACACACCTTTCCACCACCTCAATGTCAAAGCAGAATCGCTTGTCGATAGAGTCAGTCCTCCGTCTGATGCAGGACTTCAGCTTAAACATCTCGGGAGGACTCATGATCAATCCATTCTAGGCAAGACAAAAGACATCTTAATATGGTAATGAGTAATTAAGCATTTAATAGCATTTCAGTAATGAACAATTAGTACCTGTTTGCCTCCAGATTTGAATTCAGAGTTGCTCATCATAAACATTTTGGTGCCTTTCTCATACGTGCAATAATGTCGACTCCACGTGCACCCCAAGGGTCCTTCAAGAAAAAAACAGGTTCTCATTAGTGCATGTTACGAATTTAAATATATTACAGATCTGTTAAAAACTGGAGTATTTCAGCTTTGCCTTCACATGAATAAATTAAAATATTTTGAAATTATTGATTTATTTTACATTCTAAATATTACTGTTCATATGGCATTCTTAGTCATTGGTAAGCATAATGTCCAAAAAAATGTATTGTTTAAAAAAAAGTGTTTTTTTAAAAACCCCACATATCGCTCCTATGCCTTTTAGCAAAAAACAAGTGTAAAAAATCTCTTAATTTATTAATAAAAAGTGATCAAAAAATATTAGCTGTGACCCGGACATGCTCAGGGGGATACTCACGCTTCTCCTGCACATAGAGGAAGCCCTCCATGGTCCACTGTCCTGGAGCTTTAAAGTCCTGCTCTGCAGACCTTATCCTTCTCATCAAATTCTCCACTTCCTGTCTGGTGCTTTCAAAGTTATTTCTTGTCTTCAGAGGGAACATCAGAACAACAGTCTATTGATTCTAGAAGGACATTACTGGACTCCAAAGTACAATTTCCTCCATATGCAGTAATAAATACTGGATCTTCTATTGCACAGACTGTCTGATTCACACAATCAACGATTTTAAGACACACTTAGCACTACACAATGGCCTTTATATAAAAACATAATGTTTTTATAGGCTCACTGTGAGACTGTTTTGTCAGCTAACGTTATCTTAAAGCTCTCACATTCTGGAGGTTGAACTGTAGCTGCTGCTTATATGGCTCAAACTCATGTGCCAGTTCGTAACCCTCGTGGTAGAAGGTGAATAATCCCTGGAGGAAGGCCAGCAGCTGCGAGAAAGAGAGGCAGTTTGAAGAGTTGTATAAAAGCAATAACACTCATAATCATGCAGTATATACAGAGGCTGATAGAGCTGCAGGATGTGGCTGTTATCGTCATTTTCTTTCTGATAGGCATGTGCTCCAGAGAAACAACCCTGCTGATGTTACAAGATGTAATAGATTAAAAAGCAGTGTGGCAATTTTTTCTCAGTAAGAGGAAACCTTCTTCGTATTTCTCATCTACCAGAACAAAAGTTGCATTCATAGTACTGCAGAAGTGGAAATAGGTGTGTCTTACCGGCTCAACAAACTCAAACTTTTTCCTTTCTTGCACTTCTTGGATTTTGAAAACATATTCCAGCGAGGCGTCATAGAAAATCTGTCTTTCCTTATTTATTTGGGTGTCTGCCTATAAAGCATAATCACAGCATTCGGTAAAGGTGAAAGAAATCATCTGAAAATAAGGTTTCCTTCTGTGTGTTGTGGATATTTTATATCAGTGAATGAACATTCAAGTTACCTCCTGCAAAAGTGACTCTTTCTTTCTTGAAGACAGGCTTAAGTGCTTCTCCAAAACTGTGTAATACTTCTCTGTCTCCTTGTCAAATTTCTTCTTCCCTTCCTTAAAAAAAAAAAAAGGGGGGAAAAAAGGTGACATGAGTTGGAATTTCCTGCACTGTGATTATGACGATAAATGCCTTTTGCAGAGATAAGATGTTGCATAAAATGTTAGAGATATAAACAAACACCATATAAGAGTCTCATGAAATCAGTAGGAGAGTTTTAATTTGTTTATTTTCATTCAACAGGCCAAAAAGTTATCCGAAGATGTTATAACCAGTAGATGGCAGACTCACATTTGACTCTCCAGGAACCTGAATTTAAGTTTCCATTTAATATTCAGCAGAAAGCCTGGCCTACAGATTTCTGCTAAAGTTCAAATGGACATTTTTTTTATTAAATACATATTCATTATAAAATAATGAATTATATACATAATATATTTTACTAAAGATTATTTTTTGACATATATATTTAATCATTCATATTTAAATAAAACAAACAAAAAACACATATACAAAAAAATATTACTTCAATAAAATTCTACTTGTCCCCATAACCAGCATTTCTGCTTTTGATTTCTTTACCACAAGGTTTTTGGACGCTGTTTAAAATAATTCATCTTAATAAATCCATTTCATACAATTTCACTGATTTAACCCAAAGACAGACTAAAAAAAAGAAAAGAAACTAAAGCACAATAAACTTATCTTCATCATGTATTTCTAACAGAGCAGCATTTTTAAGTAATAATTATGCTAAGTTGAACTATGTTATGAGCTGAATTATGTTAAGGTGAACAACCATTTACTGCGGATAATTCGACAATGTAGTATGATCCAGCAAACACAGGGAACAGGGAACTAAATGAGTGACTCAACAACTGAACAGCAGCAGAGTGTCACTTTAGGACGTGTGGAATACACACGCTTTCTTTAGTCACTGGTGTCCCATCAGCGATGAGCATGATAGAGCTGATGATTCTGAGTGAGAACCCATCTAAACATAGTTAAAACAACAAACAGGGTGAGTTTTTTCATCATATGGCTCTAAATGAGGCCGAGTACAGATGTTTACAGAAGAAATGCCCCCCACTTCCTGTGCCCGCACTGATAGCATTTACGTTGGACCAAGCACTTATATACTGCAGACCTCCAGCAATAAGAATCCAGTTGTTTTTTTGAGACTGCAACTGAAACCAGTTTGGAGCTGTTTGTTTTTCCTGTTTGACATCAGCCCAACCTTTCCCATGACCCTCTAATGGACACGTCGTCTAAACCACAGACTGGATTGCCAAACAACAAAACTGAAGGAATCTCATTTGTGACATGCTTAGTCCAGTTTGTAGGCCCATCTGCTGGCTAGCAATGACATCACTCTCCTTAGGAATGTATGCTTTCTGTTTGAGGATTTTAAAAAGACACGAATAGAGAGCTCTTTGAAAGAAACACGTTCACAAGTATAATAGAAGAGGTAGCCAGTTTTTTTTTAAGTGGATCTGGTAACACTTTGATTAAAGCCTTTATGTATAATGAATTATAAAATTAGTTTTAATGCATTAATTATGCCTTGTAATGCACCTTAATTACAGTTAATACACTGTGACACTTATTAATTCATTCTTACACAATGCATTTTGATAACACTTTAGAACAGTAACAAATTTCACTATTTACTAGTTGCTTATTAGCATGCATATTACTAGCATATAGGCTGTTTAGTAGTACTTGCAAAGCACATATTCTCCATGACTATATTCTACATCCCTAATCCTAGCCAATACATTTAACAACCTCTTTACTAACTACTAATAAGCAGCAAATTGTGAGTTTATAAAGGCAAAAGTCCGAGTTCATCGTTTATTAAAGGGCTAGTTCACCCAAAAATTAAAAAAATTCATTACTCACTCTTGGTGTTGTTCTAAACCAGAAATCTTTGGAACACAAATGAAGATACTTCTGATGATTTTAGAGAGCCTTCTGACCCTCCATAGACAGCAACACAACTGGCAATGATCCAGGTCGACTTATGTCTTCCACCATTTTTAGAGAGTATCACTACGTATGCATACGCTTTCATCTAGACGTCAACTGCCGCAGATTACGCACATGCGTGCACATGCAAATGATGTTATTTTTGTTTTCTTTGCAAAAAAAATGTTTTCTCCTAGCATCGCGAAACTGAACTTGAGTCACTGATGTCACATCGACTGTTTTACTGATGGTTTTGATACGTTTCTGGACCTGGATCATTGCCAGTTGGTCAGATAGCTCTCTGATATCATCAAAAATATCTTAATTTGTGTTCAGAAGATGAACAAAGGTCTTATGGGTTTGGAACGACACAAGGGTCACATTTTTGGATGAACTAACCCTTTTATAGTGAGAATTAAACCTCAAAATAAAATGTGACTGTGCAATTCATATGTGCATAGTTACTACTAATAAATGGCTAATATTCTAGCAATACACATGCTAATAAGCAACTAGGTAAAATAACCTAAAATAAAGTGTTACCAAAAGAAATAATATGGATGTACACATTCAAACATTTGGGGTCAGTTCTCTTTAAAATAAATAAATAAATAAATAAAATAAAAATAAAATGTATGGGTCAGTGAAGATATTTATAATGTTAGTATTCTGTCAAATAATTTATTTTTACTTAAATTTCGCCATGGTTTCCACAAAAAAAATTAAGCTGCACAAGTATTTTTAATATTATTAATAATAATAATAGTTTCTAGAGCAATAAATCAGCATATTATGACTTCTAAAGGATCATGTGACACTAAAGATTTGAATAATGATGCTTAAAATCCAGTTTTGCCATACCAAATTTACCAAGACTTTACCTACACTTTAAAATATGCATTCAAGCTGAAAACCTCTTAAAATCTATTATGCTACAATATTACTTTTTTTCTTTTCAAATCAAATAAATACAACCTCTTACAGCCTTATTCAGTATGTGAGACTTCTTTCAAAATAATTAAAAACTGACCGAATATTTATATATCTTAATTCAGGAATACATTGTGTGTGACAGCGTTTTGGTTTGGATGTGTGCACACATCTGCGAGAGGTTGAACAGCCGGACTGCCATTCCCTTTGGCCTCTATCATGTCCCAATGTCTAAGTTGAGCGAGTTCCTTCGCAGCTCTCGCCTATGAGCACTGGGCCAAAACGGCCAAATAAGGCATCAAGAGTTTTGGCTCTGGATCCTTGAGCTCAACAGGCAGCGCTCCAGCTCTTCTAATGCGACTGGAGGGGTCACATTCACAGATCACTCGGGCTCCCATGTAGCACAACAAGATTTCTAATCTCCTAGAAAGAGTAAAGCTTTAACTAGAGTCTGGTAATAAACGTGCCCTCTAACACACTGCTCAAAGGCCATTTCATGTTGGTCAATGTGGCATTACAGTATCTGGCTATAATTTGACTGCGCTTGTCTTCAACAGGTGTTTGCAATTTCCCCCTTCCAGCAGGGTTTCACGGACCTATACTGGCCGTATTGGATCCTGTCACAGCTTAGGTAAAAATTACTTTCCGCTGACATCTAGTACATTAACTCACAATGGGGTTTAACAACTTACTTTGGCCGCTCCAATCTGTTCTTTGCGAAACTTCTCCAGCGGTGTGATCAAAACATCGTCAGCGTTTTGAATCTAAATAAAAGAAAAAGCACCAAAGATTTCAAATACTCAGGTATGAAAAATCAACACTAATGAATCATCCATGAAAAACCGTTAATTACATATGATAAAACATTACTAAATAATAAATCCTTGAGATAAACGTTTGCCTTGCACTTAACAGTTCTGAGATAGTCTAAACTCTCACTCTACCCATATTTGTTAGTATATGATTGAATAAGAACAGAAAAAGATGAGATTTTCAGTAACCTAAATTAAAATAGTTTAAAATAGTAAAAAATAAAATAGTAATATAAATTAGTGCTGTCAAATGATTAATCGTGATTAAATAAAAAATGTATTAAATGAAATTAAAGTTTTTCTTTATGTAATATGTGTGTGTGTACTATTTATAAACATGTACACACACACACACATATATATATATATTTTTTTTTATTTTTATTTATTTATATATATTATAGAAACCAAATTTACATTTAAAAAATATGTATGGGTATGTATATATACATAAAATATATACACAGTACACATACATATATTACATAAACAGAAACTTTTAAATTGGATGCAATTAATTGTTTGACAGAACTAATATAAATATTATTAATATATAAAGAACAGATTTGTTATAACAAAGTGCTATTTTAAAGGTTGCTAATATTGCTAAATGATTGTCTTAAAACAGGTTTATGTGTATGCAAGGTCAAAAAACACTTTATTTTTCTCCAAAAATAGATTTAATTTTACCCCATTTCTAAATGATTCGTAAACGACTCGTGTGAAGCAGTTTGAAGAATCAGTCTGTCTAAGCCCCTCCTTTACGTAAGCCCTCACTGCTGTGATTGGTCAGATGGCGCAGTCCTTTATGATTGGTCTACCGCTACAGCGTGTGTCGGAGAAACGCCCATTGCCATAACTGAATGACAGCGCAGGATACAGCGTCTTCTTGACATGATGTAATCCATGTGGAAATTTTACTGTTTGTGGGCGGGGCAAGTTGTTCACGACGTAGAATGTGTGCGGACATTATGCAAATATGTTACTTGGTGACATGTGGCCGTAACAGAAAAAGATTTGAATTGCTGACGACTCGTTTAGGCGAATGTGAGCAGACTCTTTTTTTTTGATAGATTTTCTGTCGGCTTCACAACTTTGCAGATAGTTTATGTTCACAAACAGCAACATGACTCACTGCATGAAAGATCATATTTGAAAAAGCATAATAGGGGCACTTTAAATATATACAAGCATGTGCTTTTATTTTCTAATACATATTATACACAGTGCACACACTTACGTAAAAACTTTTAGTTCGACTGTGATTAACTGTTTGACTAAAGTAAAAAAAAAAAAAAAAAAGTCTAGATGTTTTCTTTTGGATTAAACAAAGGAAAAAATAAGAAACTAAGTGCTTTTAAATACTTTTTCAAGTATTTCCATCCTAGAAGTTATAACATGATTAAAAACGGCAACACATGCTTAAACCAAAGTATTTAAAATTCACCCATTTTGCAGCCTGTAGTGTTAAAAACCACACTGAACAATGTGGTTCTCTTAATGTGTGAACTCATCGAAATCACAGTCCGTTAATAGTTAACAGGCGGCACAGTGCGTGAACGTATCCAAGGGAATTACTTTTATTAACTGTAAAATAACTGCACTATAATTAGTACCATTTTCATGTAGGCACTCCGATTGGAAAAACACACAATTACATACACTAGTTCCTTTTATACACTTTCCCAGGCGCAGCACGGAGGACTTCATGTCTCGCTGGAGAATTGGACAAAATAAGTTCCACATGCTTGCCTTTGCTCAGCCGGCAGCAGCACTGACCATCTCTACAGATTCCATCCACCCACATCAACATTAATGGAATTTGCACTTGCAAATAACAGAAATGTACAGACTCCAAGCAAGTCCAGATGTATGCTATAGGCTTTGAAAGGACGTAAGTGACAACTTCATTTTTAAGATATGAGTGCATTTCCTGTTCGGCTCTTGGTGCACAGATGAGTCTTTCCCTATAGTGTAAACCAACAGCATATTTATACTACATTTCAGTCCAGTGTGCTGCATATATGTTACACATAAAACGCTGAACTTTCATTTTAAACGTTTAAGCAAGTTAAACAAGCTTGCCTTACACAAACATCCATGACAGGCTTATAAGCACCAGACAGATGAGCTGCACATGGGACATATAAGAGTGGCCACAATAAAGAAAAGGGAAAAAATATATCTCTTTAAAAATCTTCTTCTTTAAAATACATTTGGAAAGTTCTTGGAAATTGACTTTTGCATGGTTTAAAAAAACCCGTATATGATTTTCAAATGAATAAATTAAATGCGTCATGTGGTGTAACCTTAAAGTAAAAGCAATAACATTTTCCTTGTACCTTGAAAATTGGATATCTTTATTATTTTCAAAAATATATTTTTCAAAATATACTTTTCAAATGTAAAGTGCTTGTTTGTTTGATAGATATATATCAAGATGAGTTATACAATTAGATTTTTGGGGGAGTTGCTCCACATGATATTTCACAACCCTAACAAACATTGTCTTGTCATAAACGGGTCATGGGATCTACTATTTTCAGAAATTCACTGACCGTGACCCACATTCATAAGGGTCTGTAGGGGTATCATAAACCGGTTTTATGTCTCTACATGTTGGTTGCACAACATGACTTCAATTTGGCAGACAAAAGCTTAAAAATATTAATAAGCAGTGAACCTGTCTGTTAACATATTTAAATACTACTACTACTAATATTAATTGCACCAAAATACTTAATTTTCTTTTTAAGAATGGGCCGGGACTTTAACTCGTTAATTTTGATTAATTAATTACACAAAAAATAACGCTTTAAGTTTTTTAACGCATTTTAAATCGCACTTATTTTTGCACCGCGGAAAGTTCATCACTGGATGAGTTTCGGCGGACCGATTATACTGGAGCACCAACTACCGTTTTAAGCAGGACTCTCAAGTCTCACGCATTCACCTTGAGACACAAGCATTTCAGCCAGTTCACACGCTATCACGCCACACCTTGTATTTCTCACGCTGAAAAGTCAGAGATAATTATAATTTGTATATACTATTAATAGTCGAGGTGCAAGCATAGGATGTGCCAGCTTGCCAGCACGTTCGTTACTAGGCAACATGAATGCGCGCACGCACACACGGAGTGGAATTTGAAAGAGCAATAATGACGAATGCGGTAGGTAATCCATTCATTATTTAT
>JAUCMU010000046.1:5931756-5967082 GCA_032275025.1 Enteromius treurensis | reverse complement strand
GTATATGTATATATATATACACATGTATACATACATGTATATATGTATATGTATATATATGTGTGTATATATATATATATATATATATATATATATATAAAAGGGCAAAAGGTCAATTTTTCATAGATCTTTTCTTAATATGTCCTTTCTTAATAATGAATATATTAAAAAATATTACAAATATTTAGATAGCACAATAGTTCTGAGCTTTCTCGTTTATAAACCTCCATAAATCACAGATTACCTTACTTTGAAAAAGGTTCATGACGTGTAACTTACTTTTAAGCGCACTTATAAGCATGTTTCCATCTTTGATTAGTTCCTTGATGAATTTATTAGTACGGTCCAGCTCAATTTCGTGGCATTTGAGTCGCTCTCTGAAGTCAGGACTGTCCAGAAAAGAATCGCTGAATTCCAGCGCCGGGAGCCCCATTGTAAAAGCGCGGATGAATGAACAGCGCAACAAAACCTGAAGAACAGCTTTAATCCTTGGGAAAAGTATATTTCTTAATAGAGTAACTTTCCACGCTTACGACTCCCGAGACTCCTTCTCCCGAAACCCCACTTCCGGCATGTTGTTTCCCTGCTCAATCACTGCAGAGCGAGAGAGCGAGTGTAGCGGTGACTCCTACTGGTCTGATCCCGCTCACCTACAGAACAACATCAGGACGCGATTAGCGGCTGTGCTGCGCTTGCTATGTAGACTACTACTCCCTCCTGAGGCGACTCTACGTCTCTGTGTACAAATATGAAGGATTTTCAGTACAAAAAAAATGTAGCATGCTGGTTTTTATTTGGATAGTCATGAAGTAATCTCAATTCAGCATATTTTCGTGTTTAGTTTGAATAAAATATTGAGCTGCATGGTAGAAAACTGGACATTTCATTACCAGAAAGGGCTCACAAAGAAAATAATTTCAGGACACACTTGTTAGAACTGCTTATTTCGTAACACATTTGATTACCACAATTAATAAACACAAATTACACTTTAACAATGTTTACAGTGGAACTAGCCTATATAGTATACTATAGCTACGGTATACTATGTACTAACTAGGCGCACTAAAAATGTAGCATGGTTATTATAGTTAATATCGCATAGGACCAAATACAACAGTAACACTAGTAACAACCGGTACTTGTTACTTGGTATCCACCGGTGAAATAAACAAATTTTTTTTGTTTTTGTTTGAACGTTGTTTGATCATAAACCAGACCCTGCAGATGAACAGGGTAAAACAAATTAACTAATAGCCTAGTTAACACCTTACTTACCTAGTTGATTGATTACACTGATAATTCTAAAATTAAGTTCAACGATCTTTTTTATTTATATATTTATTTTTAAACTTTTGTTCACATATTAGAGTCAAAAGATTTTACAGAGGGAATTCTAGGTATCTCATTTTGTCATTACACATTTTAGAAAATACTTTGAATAAATAAAAAACAATACATTCAGACAGTTTTTGGGGGAATAAAATGTTGTATATTATCGAGCAAATTATATATAAATATATCCCCCTGTAAAAAACGTCAAGATATAGACAGGAAATAAAATATATCTGGTGTGTGTAATTACTACTAAAGTGAAGATATGGTTCAGCGTAGGATAAAAAAAACACATATATATGTTTATAAATATGTTTTGTAATTGAAATCTTTTGATACAAACACTTAACAGTGTCTTTTGAATGTTTTCTTTCCTCTAGTCTGAAAAACCAAAAAGCCCAAAACCTCAAATTTGACAGTTGCATAAAAAAACAGGGTTTTTGCCTGCAGTGTCTGGCCTTACTTTCTAATAACATGAATAATGTCATGATAATTTGCCAGAAAGTGTGGTTATTATAGTGCATTTTTATAATGCTAGCCTATAACATTAGTACTACAGCATTGCACAACAAACCACACATGCATTTCTCTGTAGAATTTCATGATGGTCAGCTTGTGATAAAAAGTTATATTAGTTAACGGACTCAATTAAAATGTTTAATTTTACTCGTTTCTGAGCCTGCCTATGGCCATAGATGTTGAGACAAGCAGTTTGTAAAAAGGATGGATGTTCCCGACCCTTCTGATAAAAAGGAAACTACATTAGAAACATGTACATAAACGTATTTATATGGAAAGGCAAAGGATGGAGAAGAACACAAAATGTGTTTGTGTTCAGAGCCCAAAAGGGTTTCTTAAGCCTTGTGTTTGTGAACCACGTCCCGTAAACCAAAAGGAAAGACTGCCATCTGGTGTTCCACTGATGAAACTATAAAAAAGGGTTTCAACTCTTTCTACAGACCTGTCCTGTCTTCTGTTTGTCCTCTATAGGTAGTGAAGATTTTTAATTTTTATAAAGGACTAAAATAAAATAGATTTTTTTGTTTGACAATGATTGTTATGTGTTTGTCAAAATTTCCTCAGTACCTTCAAGTCATGTAACTTGCTACTGACAGCTGAGGCAACTATTTTTAACATGACCCACAATCCTGTTCTTTAGAAAGGACTCTTGGAACAAGCCAGGGACGTCTTGAGAAATGATTCACATGGTTTAGGTAAGTTGTTCAGTAACTGTTTAGGTTCTGCTGTCAGTGCTGTCTGCAGCTGCTGGCCCTTACTGCAAGGTCTTACAAAACCAGGTACTTTTATAAAGAAAATCTATGTTTTAGCACAATGTAATATATGTAAATGCATACAGATAATTGTTATCACTGATCAGTATTTTAATGAATAAGATACTACCTTTTTTCCAGAAGCTGCTGTTTCACACTGATACTGCTTCAGATAATAATGGTATGTTCATTTAATTTTCTCATTATTAAAATATTGATTACTCAGTGATATTTTATATTGTAAAATATTAATACAGATCTGAAATACAGAATTAAGTAGCATTATATTATGAAGCACTGGGGTCTAATAAAAACTACACTGCAATTTAATTTTTTTTTTTTTTTTTACACGTCTTCTAAAGCGGATCGATGGGTTTTTGTAACAAAATATTTGCAAAACAAAATATGCAACTCAAATCACTGACTTCTGGCAATGGCATATGGACGTTTGTGACAGGAGGTTGAGTTCCGGCTTTGTAGCTCACCTCTGACTTGACTTAAGCTGCACTCGTAGTGTAAGCACAGAAGAGAATAGATGAAGGAGGATAGAACAATACTAAACACCGGTAGCAAATGAACAGTTAAAAAAGGAGAAGTTGATAAAGTCATATTGTCATGCTGGAATTTCCCATCAGCCACTGCACCTTCTCACCACCATTTACCTCGTACTCACATGGACTCAACTCCCCATCATGCACCACTCACTCACACCTGTCTGCCATTTGCAATCACAGTCACAGCTGCTGTTCATCACCACGCCCACACACTCATTAGAACTAGCATGAAAGCTAGGTTTACCAGTCAGATAATCGCAAGGTCTTGATTTGTTTTGGCTCAGTTCTGACCGTTATTTTCCTGTTTGTTTTCCGTGTTTTGACTTTGGACTGTTTTCCCTGGATTGTTTGATTGTTCTCTGCCTGCCTTGATCTTTTGCCTGTGTACCCCGACTGCGATTCGGTGTTGCCTCCGTGGATCCGCTGGTTATTTGACCTTGTCTGTGTATCCTGAACTAAAGCTTGCACATGAATCTACAAGCCTCCGCTCACCTCATTACAAATACATCAAGTTAGAGGTCAGGATTAATAAAAAAATAAAAAAAACATCTGAAAGTCATGTGCACTTAGGATGGCTTGGGGATAACTAAATGATGGGGTCATTTACATTTTTGGGTGAACTAGACCTCTCTGCAGGACACCGGCCCCCCAGGAACAAGTTTGTTGACCCCTGCTATAGGACTTCTATGCTCATATTTTTAAAATTCTTATATGGAACCAGTACAAGTTGCTTTGTTGTGCTTGTCTACTGTGTTTCTTCACAGAGCCGTTATAGGAGATCTGGTCCGAGGCTGCACAGACATTGTGACACCTGTTTCAATCGCCGCTGCAAAGCCTCCATAGAAGTGTCCGTATCATGCATGGTCATCAACTGCCGCTTGCTTTGTGGGGCCTCCTTCCACATGTGTAAAGAGGATGAGCACTCTCTGTTGTGTCCCAATGAGAAGGTGCCTTGTCTTAACTCTCACTATGGCTGCCCTTTCACCATGTGTCGCTCTCGGCTGGCCAAACACCTTGAGGTATGTCCCGCAAGCGTTGTCTGCTGCTCGATGGAGTGGAACCGTTGACCGGTTGAGAACCCAGATGCCCCCTTGTATACCAACTTACTGAAAGAGCTCCATGAACAAGAGTCCCTAGACCTTTCCATGGCACTGAGAGACCAGAAACATCTATGCAACCGGTTGAAGATGAGGAAATGCTTTCCTGAGTTAATGGAAGAACAAGAAGAGGAGCCTCCCACAGTGGAGGAGTATGACGATGAGGAGGAAGCAGTAGGAAAAGAGACTGTGTGTAACGGGATGCATGTCAATGGACATGGAGGTCCAGGAGGAGGCTTGGTGAATGGACCATCTAAAGCTTGTGAGAAAGCTCTGAAAGTAGATGTGGGCCTCAATGGTCCTGTTGACAAGGACAAGTACAATCTTTTTGAAAAGATGTTTAGCATGGAACTGGGTGGCTGCAGGCAGGCAGAGGCGGAGTCGTCGAAAACAGAAGAACAGAATAGAAAAAAGACATCTTCTAAAGATTCTTCAAAGCCACAAGGAGCTTCTGTAGAGCCTGAGAAAAAGGAAGCAAATGTGGATATCACCAAAACTGGACTGGCACCTTGGCAAGATGGTGTCCTGGAGAGACTCGGAAAGGAAATGAAACCCAGAGAATTCAACATGTACTTAGTGCATCATGGGCGTATGTTGATCTCCTTTGGACAGATGGATGCTTGCACGCCCAGAGAGAGAGATTTTGTTTATGGGAACTTGGAGCCGATACCAGTCCAGAGTCTACATTCCTACAAGGTTCCCAGTAGTTACACACAAAAACGCATTCAATATAGAGAATTCAATAGGAGAGTAATGACCGAGCACAAGTGCGTTGGCACATCTGACCTGGATATATCTGAGAAAGATGGTGAGGAGATGGATGAGATGTTTTCAACCCTACTTTGTTATGCAGAGATTGAGATGAGGGGTCACAAAATAAGCGAAAAAGTGCCAACAGATGGACTTTATGTCGATATCGCAACACAAACGTATAATTTTGCCACAGCCCCCTTCAAATCCAATGCAACTCTGACTGAAATTAAAACAGGCAAAGATTTGAAACTTCATGTTGATCTCGATACAGAAGCCGTTACCCTCAGACACAACAAATCAACCTCAGCTTTCACATTCATGTGTGGCCATTTCTTTAGGCGGGATGAGTATGCCTCGCACTTTAAGAACGTGCATTTGGATATCCAGACCTCTTTGAGTGGCTGGTTTGAGCAGAGATGTCCTCTGGCCTACCTCGGTTGCACCTTTAGTCAGAGAAGATTACAGCCCTCCACACACCGGGCCAAAGTCTCATACAACCAGGACATCAGTATTTTCACCCTCACACCTGAGGTTCCTGCCTCTCTTATGAGCGATTCGCAGACTGTTCCAATAAAAGGATATATCAAATATGAAGATTCTCTCAGTAACCTTCCCTTCGAGGTGCTTTGCCAGATCGGCAGTTACCTGGATAGTTTCACCCTGTCCCAGCTAGCATTAGTCTCCCGATTGTTCAGAGATATATGTGCCACTCTTCTGCAGGAGAGAGGAATGGTGGGCTTTAAGTGGCGTAAGAAGTCATACTCTCATGGACGAAACCGCTGGAAACCTACCATAGTAAGAAATTTCTGTATTTGTCATCAAATATGTTTTAAAAAAAATTTTTTTTTTTCTAGTATATAGTTACAGCAATTAATTAAACCAAGAAACCATTTGTTTTGCTATGATGTTTCTGCAAAGTTTCTAACCATTTAAAATCGCATGCATTGATTTAATGATTTTAATTATATTATTTCCTTTATATTTCTCTATCACTCTTTCTCAGGTCTGGGAGTTCAGTACTCTTTTTAGTAAAGTTGAAAACTGGTGCATCGGCGACACACCATCAATGGCTGAGCACCTCAAATGCTGTCCATTCTACCAAACTGAACTGAAAACTGAGCCTTTTGCCCTGGCCAGTGTGTTCGACAACGAAGGAAAGGAGAGACACAGTTTGGTTTCTTTGTTTATGAGACACAAATAATACTGTAACTGTATTTATTTAGAATTTTTGGTAGTTGAAGTGAGTCAAGCGTCTACTAGTGTAAATTATTTGATTTATATTATGATAATATTTACTAAATTAATATTTTACTAATACATGTTTCTTTACAAATTACAGCAACTGGAGTGTAAACATTTATTTAAAAATGTTTATGTTTAAATGTTTATAAATTTAAAAAAAAGTTTTTTGTTTTTTTGCATTTTTGCTTTATTGAAAGTAGTAATTTCCACTTTATCAATGGCACAAAATTACTAATTTCCCTAGAATGCAAAATCTTATTTATGGTTATTTTGAAGATGTTCAGATATTAAAAAGTACTTTTTGTGTGTTTGATCTCCAACTTAATTTAGCCTTTTATTCTCTCTCTCTAAAACGAAAACAATAAAACTTTAAGTTCAACTTACAGTTACAGTTACTTTTAAAATGTGTTTATTAACTTAATTTTAGATTTCCACAGCTGGTTTCAAGTTTTATGTTTTTGTTCAAACATGCATGCCTGAATGTAAATAATAAAACTATAAAGTAAAATGTAATTTTTTTGTGTGTGCACTATATGCACAATAATTGTATGATTACAAAATCACTGTTCAATAAATACGCCTAACAAACAAATATAAATAAATAATACTGAAAATGTTTAAAACATCATATGTACTGGAAACAATTATTGCATTCAATTAGCCAAATGCAGCACATCTGGGAAAAAATGACAGCATGTCGTCTTTAATCTTGAAAACACCGGGTACCTAGAGCAGCTATGGTTAAAGAACATGTAACTTGACTCTTGTATGCCAAAACCCTAGTCACACTCCCAGTATATGACTGCGTCTATTTTTAACTAGTGGGCAGACACAGATATAGTCTCACTCAAGCTCTTAGTGACTAAGCTGAACACAAACGTGGAGCTCACAGTAAAAACATTATGGTAGGTCAACTTTTCTTTACTTTTTAGCGTCTGCTAGCCAATTGCAAAATCTAAACATGTCAGTCTAAACATGTGCATTGTATCTCCAAGAAGCATTTAGGTTTTTTAGCATTAGCTTAGGATCTTTGATATTTCTGAAATACATTTGCCCTTTGTAGGAGGGACATGCAAAGACATTTATGCATGTGCATATTACGTATGAACAGCATGTGCATTCATCCTATAATGCTATTCTTCTAGATCTGAGATTCTACTTAAAAATCTACTTGTTGTTATGGTAAGCCACTTTAGAAAGTTTTTGTCCATTCCAGAACACTGTAAAAACTTTGCATTTATTCACAGGGTAGACAAAGAACCCAAACATCCAAGCTTCATCGACACTGTGAGAGCTGCCACAGCCGGCGCTGCAAGGCCCCGATTGAGATTTCAGTGTCATGTGCGATCATGAGCTGCCGTTTGCTATGCGGAGCCGTGTTTCACCTGTGCAAGGAAGAAGAACACATGCTCTTGTGCTCCAATGAAAGAGTGCCTTGTCTCAATGTCGAATATGGCTGCCTGTTCACCATGTGCCGCTCAAACCTGGCTAAGCATTTGACAGTGTGTCCCGCCAGCGTCGTCTCCTGCTCAATGGAGTGGAACCGCTGGCCTATCGAAGAGTCAGAGACCCCTGAGTTTTACGAGAACATTTTGAAGGAGAACTACACTCAGGAACCTCTGGATCTATCGATGGGTCTGAGGGACCAGCAGCATCTGTTTCATTCTCTCAAAATGAAGAATCTCTTTCCTGAGCTTATTGAAAAGGTGGCTGAGGAGCCTTCGGTTGTGGTCCCAGAGGGGGCAGTGGGAGGGGTACAGCTGTCGAATGGAGTTGAAGAAGCATTTGGGTCTTCAAGTGCAGAAACTAAAGAAGGTGAGCTGACTCAGGAGGAACTAGAGGAATTGGCGAGAAACCCTCATGTGGCCAATCTCGAAAGCTATAATATTTGGGAAAAAATGTTCAGCATGGAGTTGAGCGGCTGCAAGCATACAATAAAATTTTTGGAGCAAAATCCTGAAAACTCTCGCAAAGGAACAAAGCCACAGGACAACCCGAGCAGGTTGGAAGTCTTACAAGAAGAGCTGCCAACGGAGATCGAAAGTCTTGACGCCCCTACTGACATACCTCAATACAACTTCATGGAGGAAGACAAATTCCTCATCGCCACATCCCTGTTTGCATGTGACACAAGACCCAAGAAGAAACTCATCTATGAACATTTGGAGCCCATGAAGATTAAAACAGTTCGTTCTTTCAAAGTCCCAACCAGCTTTAAAGCCAAACAAAGTCGCATTCGAAACCCGTCGCATAACAAGAAGGTGAATGCAAGCGTAGACACATCTGACCTAGGTGTTGAAATCGATGACATGCCAAAATGGGATGAAGTTCAAGCTACTCTTTTGTGCTCTTTGGAGAGGGAACTACGGGGGCATCTCATAGCAGAATCTGTGTCCACAGATGCCCTTCTTCTGGACATGGGAACACAGACTTACGATTTCTACTCAGCACCTTTTAAAGCAGAGGCTTCGCTTGCTGACATCACTGCTGACCGGGCTTTGAAGCTCCACGTCCATGTTCAGGCTGAGAGCGTCACCAGAAGACACAACAAATCCAGCTCTGCGTTTACATACCTCTGCAACCACATATTCAGACGAGATGAGTTTCCTTCACACTACAAGAACGTTCACTCTGACATCCAGAGCTGCGTCAGTGGATGGTTTGAACAGCGATGCCCTCTCTCTTACCTTGGCTGCACCTTTATTCAGAGAAGGTTTCAACCTAGCTCTCACAGAGCGACTGTTTTCTACGACAAGGAGCTCAGCACTTTCTGCCTCCGACCAGAGGTCTCAGATAAACTGTATGAAGGTATACAACAGGTGAATGTGGAAAGAAAGCGCACACGCAATTCAGATGCTCTGAGCAGGCTGCCTTTTGAGGTTCTGGTCCATGTTGCTGAATTTCTTGACAGCTTCACCCTGTCCCAGCTGGCTCTGGTTTCTCGTCTCATGAGGGAGGTATGCAGGACCTTGCTTCATGATAGAGGGATGGTCTCACTAAAGTGGGAGAAGAAGGTCTACTCTCATGGTGGATGGTGCTGGAGAGCCAGAAAGAGGGTGAGTTTCTACTGTAATTAAAATACTGAATTAACCACAATTAGCCATTTGTGGAGAAACCACAATTTTAAAAATCAGAGACTTGTTCAGTGCATAAATCACAAAATGTGCTTCTCAAACGTAGACTCAGATTGATGGAGAAGTTCTCTTAATTTGTGTGCATGCATGAACATTTCAAATAAGAAGTATCTGACTTGCACTAATTAACTTTCCAATCGTTATCAGGTTTGGCAGTTTAGTAACCTGTTTTCCACTGTGGACAGCTGGTGCTTTGACAAAATGCCTCCGATTTCTGAACATCTAAAGGTTTGTCCATACTACCAGAGGGAAAATAAGACAGCACCTGTTGCTTTAACTGGTGTTTATGAGTGCCATGAGAAGGAAGCACACGGTAATCAGAGTCTAGTCTCCTTGTTCATGAAAAACAAGTAGCATTTGTATTGTATGAGACAATCTACTTAAACCTTTTTAAGTGACATATACCCACAAAATCAGTCATAGCTAAATTATGTGTTATTTTGTTCAAAATTGTATTTTGTCATGTGCAAAAATAAACAAATGAACCTCAATTTTTCGGTTTTGGCATGGAATTATCATTATTGTGTGTGTGTGTGTGTGTGTGTGTGTGTGTGTGTGTGTGTGTTCAATCTATAACCTGTCCTTTCACCCAGATATGAAAATTCAATCATCATTTACTTCACCTTTACATCTTTCCAGACTCGCATTGCTTTTTTTTTCTGTAGATCACAAAAGACATTTTGAAGAATGTTCCAAACATTACACTACCATCAATTTGTATAGACAAAAAAAGGTTAAATAAAAATCTAATTGTTTATTATGTGGTAATCTTATAATTGTTGACATTTGTAGTTAAAAGGGTTACGTTGGGTTAAGTGAAGACTGTGAAAGTAAAGAGGTAGTTTAAAGAATTAAAAGACAGAAAATGTGTTGATGGAGAAAGGGGAAGGAAAAATGCATGTGTTGGCAATTTCAAGGGATGTTTAATAAAGTTCAAATTTTGGAGAAATGAAACAATTACACAGCGGCACACTTTTTTTTTTTTTAACACCGTTTTACCGCTCACAATCAGCAGAAGAAGTGTAATATTTACAGCGGGACACTGGTAAGGCTTTTCTAACTGCTAAGGTTTCTAGGATACTATTTATAGTTTTTTATAGTACATTAACTTTTGTAATTTATCTTAGATATTTAAGGATGCAGCAACCGGCTATTCTTGCTTTTCTTTGGGTGCTGCTTCCCTTTGCTTTCTGTCAGAAAGACACATGTGCATTACATGGGAAAGATGGCGTGAATGGAGTCCCTGGCAGAGACGGCTTAACAGGAGCAAAGGGAGAGAAAGGAGCACCAGGTAAGAAAGTAATGTATAACATGCATCCCATATATGGGTAGTTGAAAATGATCAGTTAAAAATAGCATTATAAACAGTGTTAGAACTGAAATGTTTTTGAATAATAGTATGTTCTCTCAGCATTTCAGGATGAGCTGAACAGTAGCACCTTGCAGGAACTCAAAGGAGAGATGGGCATGAGAGGCCCTCCAGGAGCACCTGGTCTAAAAGGTTTCATTGGTGCAGAGGGTCCAAAGGGTGTCCCTGGTCCCAAGGGTCCTAGAGGATCCAGTGGTGGCATTGATGGCAGAGGAGGCAATGCAAATAAGAAGCCAGCATTCTCTGTGTTGCGAAATAAAGTAGATTTGGCCTCATATAGCAACCCTGTGGATTATGATAAAGAATTTAGCAATGTTGATAATAATTTAAACCTTGAAACTGGCTACTTCACTTGCAAGGTCCCTGGAGTGTATTACTTTGTGTTTCACGCATCATCTGAAGGACCAATATGTATAAGACTTAAGAGTAACAGGAATGATGTCAGCTTGAATTTCTGTGACTTAAACCCAAAATCTGTATCAGCTGTTGTGTCAGGTGGAGTTGTGCTTCAACTAAATTTAAATGACAATGTATGGATTCAGCCTTTCGCAAGAGGTGCTGTTGGCAACAAAATGTCCAAAAGCATGTCTGCTGTGTTCAATGGATTTTTAATCACTGCATAGGAGGCGTAATAGTTACTATTAAGTATAGATACTATTAAACATGACGCAAATGCTTATTGAGCATGTTAGTGATGTATAGCAGTGATGTAAGCATTTTATAAACATTAACAAAATAATTAATCTTGCATGCTGCATTCAAACCTTGTATTCATGTCTCTTGCCTGTATTAAATCTAATTTGTTGTACTTGCCAAATGTCTGATTAACTAAATAAAAGCATATGAACATGATTGTACAAAATTACCTTTCTGTATTTTAATTCTCAATTCTACTAACCATTAACAATGAAAGTTATGTATCTAAATAAAAAAATAAAAGCTGTCTGTAAATGTATATATATACAGTGTTGGGGGTAACGCATTACAATTAACGCAAGTTACATAATAATATTACTTTTTCCAAGTAACTAGTAAAGTAACGCATTACTTTTTAATTTTAGAGTAATATAACTGAGTTACTTTTTCAAAAAAGTAACGCCAGTTACTTTTTCTTATTTCTTGACTGACGAGTCTCCTGACTCCTGACATGTTGGGAGAAATGAGAAATACAGAGCATTGTGTGCAGTGTGTGAATACAGTGTAGTTCTAGACTAAATGTGAACGTGCGTTAATTCATCTCACTCAGAAAAAACAGATTTAGTATACATCAAAATTAATTAAAATACCCTTAGAATATGACGCAAAACTGCAATAATTAAATCACACAAATGTATCTAATCTCATTTTATTAGCCAGTGTCTTTGCAGCTGACCTTTGATGATCCAGTTCAACCAGACTTAAAAGCTGAAATGATTTACAAATGAACTATTGTGATTCATTGTTTTTCTTTTTATTATTAATGAATAGTATTGACTTTTCTCCTGTATTCTGCTATAAGTGAATTTACTTTTTATTCAGCCTGAGGTTTTCTTGGTGACACTTTTAGGTGTGCTTTTACATTTGCTATAAATAGAATGTCTTATATTAAAAACAAACACTCAAGCTCTGCCAAAGTACTATAATGCCCTACTTTCCATAAAAAGTAACTAAGTAACGAAATTAGTTACTTTTTTTAGGAAGTAACGCAATATTGTAATGTATTACTTTTAAAAGTAACTTTCCCCAACTCTGCCCTTCACAGATGCTGTGAGTGCTGGGATCCAGCGTGAGATTCAGAATGCAAGACTAAAAGAGCCGTTTACTTTAAACTGTACCTACAACTGTTCAAGTGGCTTTACTCGTGGTTACTGGTTATGGGAAGACACTCCAGCTTGTAGAGAGTGCCGATGGAATCAAACAAGATCCAATTCAGGAGACATGTGCACTGTGAGCTTGTACACACCTTATCTAATTATGGAGCAAACGCGATATAATTATTCTTGCCTCGCTGAAGAGAGTGACCGCCCGGGCCTTCCTCGTAAAACAGAGCTTCTGGTAAAACTGAAAGTAAATGGTAAGAGATGTTTGAGTTATCCACAAGTATTTCACACAACGTGTCTTGTGAAAAGTTACTGATTGTTAAATTTCAAACAATTCCTAAAATATGTCCTCTCTATTGATTTCTCCAGTGAAAAAGACTTTGTTTCAGAATAAGCAAAGAAATATGTCAAACAAGGTCAAGCACCGTTACCAAGAAGAATTATTCAAATATGTCATTTTGATGTGATAACAGGGAACGGATGTTTTCGCTGGAAAAAGCATTATCAATTATGGCCTATTTCTTTCCAGAAAGGATGGCATGAAACTAAAATGCCTTAATGAAGATTTTAATTAATGAACTGGAGTCATATGTATGGAGTATGGAGTCATACTCTCATTCTGACCTCACCCATTCACAGCAGAGGAGAAATGTAACACTAGGTGTAATGCTAAATTTCTTCACATCTGTTCTGATAAAGAAACTCATAGATCTTTGAGTCGTCGTCAACATTCGAAGTGGATCAAAACCTTTCATCGAAGTTGTCCTAAAATCAAAAAACAATACCTATTCTTGTCTTAGGACAACCTTGATGAACTTTTATGATCCACTTCAAAGATTGACTACTGTATTCTCTTTAATTATTCTCAGGACTTTCCTTACCATTTGTGCAATCTCTTATACAGATGAACCTGAAGTACATGTAACCACTCCTAAAGAAATAGCTGGTAAGTTAAGGGTCTGTAAGGATAGTTCTACGTATTGTACTGTTTAAAGCCATTATTGGTTTGTATTAATGTTTTGAATGTTATTTTACTGGTCTAGACTCATCTCTGAGAGTAAAGGTGTATAGGGGTCAGACAGAGTTGGATGAAGTGCTTACATCATTATCTACCATCGAAGTGATGGCAGGAACCTCACTCAACCTTCACTGTGAGAACAAACACTGTGAGGTGCAGTGGGTCAGAGAAAACAGTACTCTTCCCTTGAACAAAATAACTGACATGACAGTAGAGTGGAGTGAAATCAAAGCAGAGGATAGTGGGCGATACAAGTGCCACACCAAAGGGACCTGCACTGACCAGGCTATCACTGTGGAAATAGAGGTCGTCACATTGGGTGAGCACTTTTACACTTCCAAAAATACATCAACCCATTTTCAGATTCACATCCAACACAGTCCATTAAGTCAGCATTTTGCCATACAGATGGATTCGCCTGGGCCAAGATGTTTGCAGCTTTTGCAGTGTCTGCAGTAGTTATCCTGACGGCCCATCTGGTGTATTTGTGCTACAGAAAAGGATGTAAGACCATGGATTCTGCTAACAGAGTCCATGAAAGGTAACGGACAAGTATTTGTATGAATTTAAACATGATGAAACAGCAAAACACATCAAATCTCTTTCATTGACAGTATCTGGTCTCTTGTAGGGTTACATCCAGAGGTGGTGTGGTGATAAGGCCAATCACGCAAGGTCTTTCTCAGTTTGCATAAATTATAAATATAAAATACATGAATACACAAACTAATTGTCAAATGTTTGGAAAAATATCTTAACGTTTTTGAAAGATGTCTTTTACGCTCACCAAGGCTACATTTTTGGTTCAAGAATACATTAGAAACTGTATTGTAAAATATTATTACAGTAACTATTACAGTTTTTCTATTTTAATATATTTTAAAATGCAATTTATTCCAGTGATGGCAATTTATTGCTCTAGTGTTTAATGTCACTGATAATGAAACTGCTTAATATTTTTGTGGAAACCGAAACGCACTCCATTCAAAATTCTTGGGTCATGAAACAATAAATAAATTAATGGATCTATAATAAATTAATACTTTTATTTAATAATAACCTATTGATCAAAAGTATCAGTACATTGACATTTAAATTGAAATTATTTCTATTTTAAATAAATACTGTTATTTTTGATTGATCTAAGGATCACAGAATCCTGAAAAAATATGTATTACGGTTTGTACAAAAATGTTAAGCAGCACACCTGTTTTCAACATCGATAATAATAATAAGAAAACCAAATCAGCAAATCAGCATGTTGAAATAATTTCTGAAGGATTATATGACACAAAGACTGGAGTAATTGTGCTGCTCAGCTTTGAAGAATTTACAGGAATAAATGACATTTTAAAATATATTAAACTACAAAAGATTAAATTGTAATAATATTTCACAATATTACTGTTTTGATGTATTTTTTTGACTAAATAAATGCAGCCTTGAGGACAAATTAAAAACTTCTTTCATAAACATTATACCAACCCCAAACATTTGAGCAATGATGCATCTGGATAAAATCTTTTTTAATTTAACCCCAGACAGCCAGAGCGATCATGAAGTTCCTTATGCTGATATTGTGATCTCTGTGAGAGGATCCAGCAATCCGGATCTATCTGACACCTTTAACCAGCCTTCAAAAAACCAAAGACCGGTGAGACTTAATATTATTATAATATTACAAATAAATAAAACGATTGAAATCATGGATCAAGAGGTGTGACAGTGTGAATTGTGTTTTGTAGAGATGGAGGGACGAGGCCAGAACTGGACTACTGTACGCTTCAGCTGACAGACTGCACATCCACTCTAAAGAGGTCACTAGGAAATTAAGCACAACGTCTGAATATGCTGTAATTACCTACTCCTGTGAGGCTCTTAGTTAGTTACTTCAAAAAACTGCACATCTGATTAAATATAGAAGACAAAATGTGAAAATCGTGAATAGCTGTCTGCCTAATTTGTGTTGTCTGCAATTAAAAAACTGTAAAACTTCAACTGCATGTGTAATTGTTGATTTTATACACTTGAAGAAAATAATTACTGCATTACATTTGCTTTGCAGCTCATAAAAAACCATTTTTACTGTGTCAGCTGTTTTTGACCAGTAAAGTATATGACAGGAAATAACGGTTTAAGTAATTTATAGTATGAGTTTGACGTTTTTTCCTAATAGTTAAAAAAACACCTCAAACACCAGTTCAAACCCCTCTAAATATTTTTTATTTTTGTCAATTTAAGGGGGGTCATGCATCAAATCAACCTAACTTACTGTATTCATTTGTTTACTTATTGCAGGGAACTGAGGCTAGACTTTGACTAAAAGTTAGAAATTATTTTCAGTTTGTTCATACTTGGACTTACTTATATTGCTACTGTTTTGATACCCACACGGAAAAAACCTATATAAACATATATGTTTTAATATGGGTTTTGATATAGGTTTTTAATATATGTGACATATATAAAATTGGCCGTTTTCCCATATTATATGTACATATATGAATGTATACATGTGTGCATATATGCACCTATATGTTCACATATATGCTTACCTATATATTCGTAAAATTATTAAAATATATAAAAATTACTTTTAACCCATCCAAGTGCCTCACCTCAGTCATGGTATTGAAGGCGGAGAGAGAGCTGGTTATTCATTTACATCACCTACAATCCCTGCCGGATCTGGGACTTGAACCCCCAACCTTTGGGTTACAAGTCCAACTCCCTATCCATTAGGACACGACTTTTTCTTTTAAATTTAAATTATTAAAAATTAAAAGAAGCAATACAGGAGACCAATATGCCAATATTGCCTATATGTGCCATATATAAGCATATATGCAGCATATATATTATCATATATGTGCATATATACTGCAAATAGGTTTCATATATGCGTGTATATATCATCATATATGTGCATATGTACTGCATATAGGTTTCATATATGCGCTTATATACTGCATATAGGTTTCATATATGCGCATAAATCTTCATATAGATTCTTTCCATGTGGGGAGTGGCGCTAAAACACAGGTTTAATATGTGAACCCTGGCATGTTTTATTACGTTCAAATCTCCCAGCATATTAATATTGTCATAACATGATTCTTCATGTAATTGCATGACAGTCATGCTTTATTAATGGAAATTTGTGTAAAAAGGCATAAAAGGTGTCACAGTTTTACTGCTTAGTTTTGAAACTGCAGTGATATGTACTTATTGGTACGTATTTCATGTCTCACTAAAAAGTGCACCCAGGTATGTTTATGCCATGAGACGATGTAGCACAATATTCATGAATTCACACAATTCTTCTCCTGTCATACTTGACTACTTAATCATCTGTTTCTTTATGTGTGTAAAATTCATGTCACATTTATTAAAAGTCTGCAAGTTCACCTCAGCCTGATTGTCTCAGTGATGTCAGAGTGCTGAGTCTGTTATTTTGGAACAGTACATGTAGAGAGGACATCATCACTAGCTTACTGTACCTGTGTGTGTCTGACCTAGTTTAGACCATGTGCTTGTGTTCCTAGCTAATCAAAGTAGATATCCAGAGGAGCCGGGTCTTTCAGAAATCCCAACACCTTCATGCCCTTCCTCTGTTACTGTACACTGAGGTGGAAAGAGAGAGGAATTAGCAACAGATATCGCAGATATCACAGAGAAAAAAAAAAGAAGTGATTTTTTTCAGAAAACTAATTCCGAATAAACAGCACATTTAAAATGCATCTAGTTTCAAAAATAGTCATGTTTTGTAACATAACATCCTTAAGCAATACCTCTCCTCTGGCTGATTATAAAGGAAACATCACAAAATAAATATAATGTAAACAAAAATATTCAGAAGAATCTTTTGTTCTGATTCTTCTAAGAGACATGCATGCCACACTGACATAATAAATACAGAACTTGTTTATTGCATATAAATATATGCTAGATAATGAATTTTATCATTGTTGTTGTTGTTGTGTATACGCAGTGTCTGGGTAGATAATGAGCAGCACTTGTAGACATATGATCCAAACAGTTGGGGATAGGTGTGTGTGTGTGTGTGCGCACGCTTTTCAACACCCATCCACTGGAAAGCCCCCCTCATTTTCTCTCTTTCCATCTCTCTAAATCTCTCCCTCACAGGTAGGGATGAAAACTGCTTCCATGTCTTCTGCTGACCTATTTAGGTAATTGCACTCTTCATTAAAAAACTCTCATCTGAAAGAGAAATTACACTTCTCCCGTTGGTATCTAGGTAACGTAATCTCCCTCCGGCAAGCTAATTGCATGGCTTGATAACCTCATAGGCCGGGCCTGTTTAATTTTTCATCTCTTTTCAAATAATTATGGATCAGAAGAGAGAGGTATTGATTTGATTCATTAACTTCCTCGCTCTGCGCCAAGGTTAATGATTACATGTATCCCAATTATACGGTAAAGATCCACTGGGCTATTTGCTTTGATTGGCTTCTACTTTGTTATTGGCAAAGGTTGTGTTGAAACAAAGCCAAATTTGGGCGGCTAGTAAGCTTATGAGGCCATCTAAGCGCTTCATTTCACTGTCTCTGAACCCATAATTGACAAATAAAATGAATATGTGGTGCTGAATAGGCATTAAAAGGCAGAGACGAGCCGGAAAACAACCTCCGTCCTGTTTACGGTGACTTACAATAGCGCCTGAGAACCCCGTCTTCGCCATTTGTCATTACTGCCAAGCTTACAACAATGTTATGTATATTATTAGACCACCAGAAAGTGCAAATGCAAGGTTTAAATGAGGTCACTTGTCTATCGAGGTAAAGCCTTACAAAAAATCCCAGTTAAATGGAACTCTTAACCGACTGCTGTTATTTTAACTGACACAATTATGACGTTCGCTTTCGTGAGATCAAACAAGTTCCTTTCGCTCACTAGTCACACTTTCCTTGGGGCAGAACATTATGCGACATTAAGTGAGCAGCTACCTGTTCAGTCAATAACTCTCAAAGCCTGTGCTGACAGGACTAATACTCTGTGACTTGTAGCAGTGTGCCACTCAAGGGCTGATTTTAGGCAGACATAAGTACATTAAAATGACTGTAATGTCGAAATGGTTTCCTCTATTAAGTTCGCTCCTCCTGTCCCCCCACAATCATTTCTCTTATTTCCGCTGCGATTCACAGAAATGGGGCGATATGCTAGGAACACCTTATTATTGCAGGTCCTGGAATGAATTACGCTCATCTCTGGTAATGCCAGGGAGGGTGAAAAACATCATTAAAGGCTGGAAAAACAGGTGCAAAGCCAATTTGTCGGTTGTTTATGTAAGTGGAGGCCCTCCTCTGTCTTCTTCGGCAAAAGAGATTCTGTCATTTAAGTTCAGTTGAGGGTACTGCGTGTTGCGGCACAAGATGCAATGGGCCTTATTTGTCAGTCGAACAATCAAGAGCAGAATCTTGAGTTCACGCGTGATTCATGAAATATTTGCATGTCGCCTATCTCACCATACAAATGATTGTACATTGAAAAACGTGGTGGCTGAAAACAATCGTCATTTTACTTCAAAAAATGTATAATGCATGCAATAAAAACCAGTAAATATAACAAATATTTTTTTTTATTATTATTATTTCTATAGGAATATAGTAAACTTTCCTTTCACGAATCGCATCCCATTCCTTAATTTGTTCTTGATAATGTTACACATGTTCACATGTGAATGAAAGCTGACACATAATCTAGAGCACAAACTTCTCAAGTCTGATTGTATCTTTCTTGTTGTGTCTCTACTTTATATGCCTTATCATAAGTGTAATTAAGCAAAAACCTGCATTAGAAAATGTACTGATAATTGTATGATAATTTGGCAAATAGCAGCAATTGCAACAGTGAGATTGGTCAGTCCTGTTTTTAAGGTCAGTTAAATTGCTGGTATGTTGTGAGAGCGTTGTGTGGAAATGAAGCTGGAAAGACGCTTTCTGTGATGCAGTAAAATGGCAATGCAATCATCCCTGGGAAGTCCAGTTTGGCTGGTCTCTGTCCTTGCTTTCCAGCACCACTGCCAACTAGCTGAAGAGAGTTGTTCCATGCCTTGCTGTGGCGCCTGCAGAAGCTCAGAGGCTAAGAGCGCTCATGATAATCCATATGGACACCTCCACCGGTGGTCTTCCTTTCCCCCATCACTAAAACAATGGAAACTCCTCAGACTACACTTTCCAGAGAAGGTTGGAGGCCACGGTTGTCTAAGCCCCGCTTGAGTTGCCTTTCACCATCCATCTGCGGGGAGAGAGTGCAGACAGCTTTGGCCCCTTTTATTTGCCCAACGTTTCCATTTGGAGTTCATGGTGCTGCCAAAACTTCACAGGTAATAGGAATGTAACTGTGATCCCTGGTCTCTGCTGTCTAGTTTGGGGCTTTTGGCCTCACTCGGGGGCGTGGTGGTTGGCACGGTTGGCTGGGTTTGTCATCCGTCTCTCAATCAGGCCCTTCATGAGAAGAGAGCAAGCAGAGGGACAGCTTCTATTCTGGCCTTTCCTCCCTCCTGCTTTCCCCTTTCATCTTGCAGCAGTGTTGCGGAGCAGTAGGAACCTTCTCTGCAGGGCGATTGGAAGCTGTTGACATTGCAGAAAAAAGTGTAAGTTTAACAAGTGTTTAAAGAGTGCGGCCGGGGCCATGCTTAGTGACTCTGAATGTTTTGAGTGTTCACAGAGCTCTGGATGCTGAAAGGCCTGTACAGTGGGCTGGTTTGTTTTAACAGGTACGGGGGGATCCTGAGACCGACCTGCAACTCAGTAACACCCATCAGGATACCACTGCAGGGTCAGAGTAAGGTTTGACAACCCCCTGTAAGTGTGCTGTTAAGATTAGTTCACCAACAATTCTCTCATCATCTAATCACCTTTTTGTTGTTCCATATGTATACACTACCATTTAAATGTAATTATTTACTGCACATATACATTTGTTCCACCATCTTTGATGAATACATTGTTGCTGAATAAAAAAAAAACCTTCTGACTCCAAACTTTTGAATGCTAGATCATCCCTTTATATTAAGTGGCCTTAATTCCTGCTTACATCAAAAAATAAGTGCAATATACTTATAATTTTTTTATATATTATATTAATTGTACAGCTCTGTTCCTCATGTCCATACTGTGTACTTATTTTAGTAATTACAATAACAAGGTAATAGCTACTAAACCTAACCCTATCCCATGTAGTTACTAGGTATTACAGAACGTTCTTATGTAAGCACACTGTAAGTGTATGTTAGTACATGTATTGTAAAATAAAGTGCAACTCCATAAATTGTTGCTGCTATTTAGGTGGGATAGAGGTAAGGTTAGGGGCAGGTTTGGTGATGTGGTTCAATTTAAGTTGTAAGGGATGGGTCAACAATGTAATTATAGAAATTACACTACATGCAATTATTTTAGAGTATAGGTACAATATACAATATAAAAACATGTACTGTATGTACAGATTTAGTGTACACATTAAGATCATTAGTTTGTCTGTTAATTTAGTTGCTGTAAAAACAAATAAAAAAAAACTTGCTATGTGATTAGTTTGCACAACTTGAATTTAATATTAAAATAAGTAATAATGTGATTTTAACTTTAAAAAAAAAGTTCATTTTTAAAATATAATTATAAATTCAGTTAACTATAGTTACGTTACTTAATTTGGTCATGCTGTCAGAGTTCTGATGTTGTGTGCTACCTGCTGGGATTTCTACTTCCGTTTCTTTCTTTGACTGAATATAAATCTTCAGTTTATTTCAGTTCAGTTCAGTTTTTTTTTTTTTTGTCTTGTTTTTTTTTTACTTATTAGAGGTTACAGAACGCCAGCAACTTTTTTGCATTGCAGCAAGCAAAAATCTAAATCATAAAGAAATGTAAAGATCAAGTGCCTAACAAGGCCTCTATGTGTTAATTCGTTTTGGTTTGTTTTTCCCCATGGTATAAACGGAAATGTTGAGTTTATACCAAATATAAGAGGGGATGTTTGGTAGGATGTTGTTGTTTAACATTCAGTGAAAGTGAGTAGTGACAAAGAATCGTGAAGCTCTAGAACAGGGGTCTCCAACTTAAGTCCTGGTGGGCTTTTTACAGGCCATGTCCACACTAATACGTTTTCGTTTGAAAACGCATCTTTTTCTCTCCTTTTTGGCCTTTCATCTGCACTGAGACTGCGTTTTTGGTCAAGGAAAACAGAGCTTTTAGAAAACGCTCTCCAAAGTGGATAAATTTGAAAACGACATTTTGGCATCACAATGTGGACTGTGAAAACAGAGGCTTTCGAAAATGCTGACGCATTTTAGTCATATGAGCCAGTCATGGGACCAATTCAACTGAGATGGGGGACGGCATTGTACAGCAGTTGTTTTGTTTGCTCTCAATTTTGACAGCCCTATTAAAGATTAATATCAGTTTGTACATACTCCATCTCATTGTCACAGAGTGTTTTTAGATGAAAACGCTGTTTTCAAATTTATCCACAGTTTAGCTCCAGCTTACTTCAACACACCTGCCTGGAGGATTTTTGCATGCCTAGTTAGACCTTTTCTTGCTAGTTCAGGTGTTTTTAATTAGGGTTGGAGCTAAACTCTGCTGAACACCAGCCCTCCAGAACAAAGTTTAGAGACCCCAACATTATGCATTTTCCAAAAGCGTCACTCGCTAACTGTGACTGTGAGTTTAATTTAACTCTATTGTAACAATGGAACTTGTGACCATAGTTGCTTTTGGGAAATGCACCTGGAATAGCATTTAGTACAACACACCTTTAGGTTCGATTGGGTTAGATTTATAAAGAATACAGAGAAGACCTTTTCAGCTGGCTTAAATGAGACACCTGTCATCTTCAAATTGTGAGACCATTGTATTTATACATCTATTTCATATGACCAACAGAACAGCTGGTTTGAGTGTTGTCTGCAATCAGTCAGTTAAGAGCCATTATACCATGATCAAAACATAGATTTCCATATGAATGAGGAAGAAGAGGCTACTCTATGTATTATTTAAATAATACGTGTACTGTACAGCCTCTTCTTGATCGTAAGAGACCCTTGCTTAATTGCTCTTGAATGATTCATTTACCTGCTCAAATAATCTATTGAGTACAAATAATACACCTAACAGAAGCAGCACAATAAAGAAAAAGTTTGGTTAACTGCACATCCACAACACTATAAAATGTAGTTGCCATCGTTAATTGTCAGCTATCTTCCTAATGTAAGCTATGCAAGTAAAACAATTTTGTGAACTAATGCCATAAAAAGTGCTGACATGTTTAAAAAATACAGTTATTTTTTTAATTCCTCTGAGTAATTGTCGACCGTTAGAAATGTGCCTTCTGGCAAACGCAAAATGAAATGTGCTGTTTACTGTCCATTCCATTTTTGAAAAGCTGACCCTGCGGACCTTTTCCAAATTTTATCTTCCTCTCTTTGTTTCATCTCTCTGTTGTGAAGTCTCAAAGGTATTGGGAAAGCTAGACCATGAGGGGTTTGCAGTTTTCATAAAAAGATTTTCACTCATTGGACTCCACTGGGTTGGTTAATAGGCCCGAAAGACCCATGATTTTTGGAGGAAATTAATATATAAAAAATTTGTTTATGGCTTTAGGGAAACCTGAAAGAAAATTAGCTCCGGAGGAAATAATTAGTCCATTGCGTTTAATTTCTCAGAACCATTATTTGCTCTTGTCTACAAACTTTAGTGGTCTTATAATAAGTTGTGCCCATGTGGTATTGAGAGTTAGTCGGAAACATCTTTTTGAACTTCAGTCATTTGTAGTTTATTAAAAAAATCTATTCAGACTTTTTTGTGTTGTTTTGTTTTATTTATTTAATTTTCACTTTTTCACTTTTCATTCTTTTAATGTGTAGTTATGAAGTATCAAACAGATTTCCCCCCTTTTTTAATGCATTTTCGATTGAAACGTCTTTTTAAAATATGCAATATAAGTCTCAGGTGTCTCCAGATTGTGTCTGTGAAGCTTCAGCTCAAAATACCCGACACATCACTTATTATATAATTAAAAAATGGCTATTTTGAGTGGAAGCAAAAATGCCTTTTTCATGCATGTCTCTTTAAATGCAAATGAGCTGCTGTTTCCTGCCCCCTTTTCTAAAATAGGGCTGTGCCTTTACAGGTCGTTCTTTACGAAAAAATAGCTGTTTGATTTTGGTCATCACGTCTGTACTGCTGAAAGCATGCGTTTTAAAACCATATCAGTTCAAACTTTTGATATATGTGATATATTACTGAACTAGTGAGTGCACACATCCGAAGCATGCGCAAAGAAAGCGGCTGTCACATGGCATGGGATACTAATCTAAGTTCTCTTTTATGTCTTATTGCACTTAAACTTTGAAATACACATAAGTTTATTTTATAAACCTACGTGAGTCGCAAAAACACTCAGCTGGGAAAGAAATTACATGTTTATATTAGATCTGTGTGATGCAGCGTAATATACAAAGTTTTTTTCACATGCTGGCAGACAAAGGCTTACCAAAACAAAATTACTGTGTTGTTCTTTTTTCACATTTTCTGAGTTGGTAGAAACATCAGGGACCTGCTTTTAGCACCTTCAAAGATTGAAAAAAGTCAGATTTTCATGATGTGCAATTTTTTTTTTTTTTTTTTTTTTTACTTTTTGTTTGACAAAAACTTGGAATCAGTAGGATACTTCTCAAGAAAAGGAAACAACAACAACAACAACAAAAAACAATGTTTTATCTAAAAGTTTTATTAAAAATGTACACTTTCAGGCAGTTGCATAGTTAAAAAAAATCTGGTCTTTCTAAGCCGGCCCCTTAAAAACATTCTGTTCAAGTTGACTTACCACAAACCATCCTGCTTTTTTCCAACCTAACACCACTCCACTTATACAGTCATTGTGATTCATTGACACCAGTGAGTAAGCAGCCCCCAGCTCTAGCCACCAGCGGAGGCCTCAGGTTTATCACGTCTGACTTTACACACACAAACACAGACCAATGGTGCTGTGAGTCAAAACCTAGAGTGCACAGTGACACCCATCAGACAGATTTTGAGACAAGGAACTTAGTTTGACTAATTTGTGGTCTGTGATATAATGGAAAGGAAGTTCAATATAACCCCTCAAATCTGCCACTGAAAAGTCTGTCTGAACAAAGAACATGTATTTGTTGTTGAGAAGTTCATGTTGTTACACAAAAAAAAAAAAAAAATTCTTCATTACTCACCCTCATGTCGTTCCAAACCTATAAGACCTTCATCTTCGAAACACAAATTAAAATATTTTTTGGTATAATCAGAGCCATCTGATCCTCCATAGACAGCAACACAACTGAAATGATCCCATGGACTGTTTTACAAATGTTTCTACTGCCTTGCTGGATCTGGGATATTTTCCGTTGCATTGCTGTCTGTGGAGGGTTCTTAATTTGTGTTCCAAAGAAGAATCAAGGTCTTATGGGTTTGGAACGACATGAGGGTGATTAACTAATGACAGAATTTTCATTTTTGGGAGAACTTACTTTCGAGTTGAACATGCCTGTCCGCTTTAGTTAAAAACATTAAAGACTTAAGACATCAGATGTGTACTGAAACTAAGCAGAAGTCACTCAGCAAACAACTGATTATTCACTTCACAGTGACATATATTGAAGACGACAGAACGACGGTAATCTTTACCGCAACATAATTATCTCTACTCAGTGTCTTTGTCTGTTAATACCCATGTGAGCATCAGGAACTATTAACAGCAGCTTCCACATTAATAGAGCAGATGTGGATATGCCCTTAATGAAGAGTTGCTTAACTTATTTTCAAACAGAAAAAAAATACACAAACCTCTCTCAACTGCGCAATCCACAGCAATAGCCTCACGCTCCAGTATTAAGTAAACACATCCAATTAGAATGCGTTTTCTCGATGTTCGTTAGAATGGTAGTCCCCTCCAGCTACAAGGACATAAACAAACACGGTGTGCTCCTTGACAATCACCCACTTTTTGTCTGTCGGCTTAATCTAGGAAGGTAGAATAACAAATAGCAAAGTGCCATTCCAGGCCCCTCCATTACCCAGCAGTCCTTCTTTTCCCCAGGGGCAATTAGGGAGTTAGATTTATTAGACATAATTAAAAGACTACACGACTCCTGTTTCTGGCCCTGATATTTAATTTGCTCACTATAATGAAACAGAAATAATAAGACCTGCACTCCGTGGGTTGCAGATAGCTACCTTCTGAGGTTCCTTGGAGATAAAAAGAGTTTGTTTGATATAAGGACCCCAGATTTGCCGATTCAGGTAGTATTTTCAGACTGTGGTGCACACACTCACACACACACGTAGTGTTTAAATACTTGCAAGGTAGAAATTAGCCACTAGAGTAAATTGAAGGCATTTCAGCACACTTTTAAGCAGCTGTATTAATCAGTACAGGTCATTCGGATGTTTGTCAAAGCCTAATAATAAGCCAACATGCTAAATGAAGCATTCATAGACATAATTTAATATTTGCATTAATATTTGCTGTAGCTTAAATTCCTCAAAATCAAGTTTGCATGTAGACCTGACCTCCATCAGAGAATTAGATAAAGTACTATTCAGGGTTCAATTGAAGTTAAGTTGTCTAAGTTGTTTACACTGGATTCTCAAGCTACACATAGAAAAAGTTTCAAAAGACTGTTTGGACATATAACTGAGTATTTATGTGGCAAAAACCTTACTTTTCGGTTTGTACGTGTTTTGCAGAGTTTTTTCGATCGTAGTTCTTCATAACGTACAGTAGTCGAAGGATAGACCTATGTGCATTTCGCTCGGAAGCACGCGCAGACATAGACCAGAGAAAGAGCAAGATTGCGCTCACCAACGTGCTTCATTCGGCTGCACTGCACGGGACTCACACAGGAAGTAGACCTATGTTTCCAAAGAAGTACGTTTTAGGTTGTAAGGGAAAGATAACCTTGTTAAGCTTTCCAAAAGAACCCATTGTTACGTGAATTGTGGATGCCCTTTATTTTTCCGGGGCAGCAACAGAGTTTCGAAAGGCCCAGTTCAACGCTGGATTTGCACATTGCTTGATGCTGAAAGATGGAGGGGTCCCGGCTATAAAAAATCTCAGAACTCTCAGAACTGCAGACGGTAAGTGAAACAGCATCAAATGTCTATGTTTTGTTGGTAATCGCCATAAGTGCAGAATTCATAGTAAATATGAAGAAGTTAATGGGGCCAATTCTGAAGTATTTAAGCATTTAGAAATGTGAAGCTTAAAAACACTTCTGATAATTTTTCAGACGAATCATAATATGTGAAAAGCGAAAAGATGAAAAGCAGTTTAAATCATAATTTTTAAAATAGGATATTTTCACAGATCAAAGTTGAAAGATCAGATTCATACTTAATTAATTAAGAAATTTGTATTTGTTTATTTTTGCATAAAAAATATTATTGTATAGAATGTGTAAAAGGATAAATTATTGGTAACTCCTTATTTTACACTTGCACTTATTTGCACGCATATTACTAGAATATTATCCATTTATTAGTGCTAATTAAGCAAATATGAATGCCGTATTCTACATCCCTAATCCTACCCAATACCTAAACTTAACAACTTCCTTACTAACTATTAATAAGCAGCAAATTACACATTTATTGAGGGAATAAATAAAAGTGTTGCCTATTATTTGCTAGTGTTAGCAAATAATTGTTTTGGTTATGCCACAATAATGTCGACCGAGCATAACTATTATTGTCCACAGTACAGTACATTCAATTATCATTGCACATCACAAAACGAGTTTCAGGACTGAATGCCCATATGTGCCTTTGTGCTGATAGACACCCACTCACATCAACATTAGCTGTTTGTGTGAGAAAAAATGAAACCAAATCCACCTTCTCCGTATGGTCCCACGAAATTGACATACAGCATTCGAAACACGCATTTCCTTATATTCACCCCATATACCCCATATTTCACAGTTGTGAATTCAATGGGTTTGCTTTGCCTCGCAATTACACAATTTTTTCCACACTTTGGAAGTTTATTGGTGCATGTCTCAACAAAATGAGTGTTTAAGTACCATTTCAGTGTGAGTTTTCCCTCCACTTCTCTATGGCATCATTTTAGATAAGGATCTATTGGCGTTCTGACGGCGCTGCAGTTCATCAAACCTATTTCTGACTAAATGAATTCCAGCAGAACTTTCACAGCTCTGATGTTTATATCATACTGGAGAGAAAGGAACACACATTTGTTCGGCTCAGTCAAATCCCTGCTTCTGTAGTGACAAGATGTAATCTTTAAACAAAGGCTTCAGTCTCCATATCTTGAAATCCTACTTTTATGTTGTGTGTGTAATTGTCTGATAACTTCAAAGACAGGCCTCATTTACAGCAATTGTTGGTAAATTTTGTCTAATATGTCAACAACAAAGGAAATGTATAATTATATAATTGTGCTTGAGCAACACCTTAATTCCCTGGATGTCTCCCTGCCCTCATTCTGTCAGGGAAAGTTCACACCCCACGTTTTATTCTGAAGGAGAGAGACGGGTTACTGTTTACTCTATAACTAGAGTAGAACAAAATACAGCATTAGGTCAATTTGCGTTGAGATAAAGCTTCCTATCAATGTAGGAGTTATTTATTAATGGGGCTCGTATATGTGTGCGTCTGTACAAAATATTTAATCAAGTTCTCAGAATAGTAAGGCAAGAAATACCGTAGAAGCATATTCCTGTTTTCAGAATAATTGTTACGTCTCTAAAAATAGTGTTCTGTAATATTTGCAGAAGCTCAGATGGAAATCCCCTTGGATGCAGCGCCCAGCGGTCAAAAGATTTTGCAAGACACTTCCCCGTATTTCCGACGAGTCCGCAAGTGCAGGTTTTATTGCCATCATCATCAGTGACAACACATTGGGGTTTTTTTTACTACTCTACAGACATTTGAAAGACAACTTTTGCAGAAAGAGACGATCTTTCTGTCATTCATTCAATGCCGCCTCCTTAGGATCCAGACTTCCTGTATCACTTCCCCTAAACAGAAGTCCCTAAAGGAGTAGGACGAAGAAATCATACTGTAAGGCCAGCTCTGTTGTAATTAAACAAATAAAATAACGATTTTGTTAATATTTCGTTCACATTCACACGGTTGCAATCAAAAACAGCACTGGCCCCGGTTGACTTAAATTGTATGAGCTAAAAAAAGAGTGGAAACAATAATTAAAAATGTTTTTTCATGGCCCACAGAATAACGAAAGTGAAACACTCTTAGAGGAAAAGGTTAAAAAATGAACCTTTTGAGGTTCCTGGAGATTGCAACTGTGGGTGAACCCTAAAAGTTCATTTTTTAACCTTTTTTAAAAGGTTCTAATTGGAAACTTTACTTAAAGGTGCAGTAATGACCCTCATGGGTTCCTTTCTGAACCTTTTTCTAGATAGCAATAATATTATTATTACTGTTTATGTTATTATTGTTTTTATTGTTTTTATATATTACCGATCCAATTTCAATATATAGACAGAACACCATAATTATCCATAGACAGTTTAATTCATAAATATTTAATACAAACAAACCAACAAACTTAAATAAATCCACACAATGCATTTCTATCATACACATTCATTTAATTAAAAATAAATTAATAATACATCTATATATACACACACACACACACACACACACACACATATATATATATATATATATATATATACAGTATATATAAAAAACATTCACTTCAATCACTTAAATGAACAGCGCTTTGTTTTTAATTAGAAAAAATACCTTTACGAGGGTGGATTAGATCCCGCTTCCTCAAAACACTAATCATTTATTCTACCGCTAGACAACAAGATTTACACCTGAACAAATATATTTTATTGGTAATATTTTTATATGCGCACTTTTATTATAGTGAGGTTTAATGTTAAAACATTTTTATATGCATGAATTAAATTAGTATGTAGGCAACATTGTTTTTATTTTAGTCATGATGATTTGAAAAGGCATCAGCTTTTCTGCCGCTGGTCGTTGCTTTTAAAAAACAAAAACATAACGTTATTCAACAAAAAAAAATGTTCCAAACGTTTTTTCTAAATTCTATTTTAATCGCCAAAACAGTAGTTAGGCTGCTCACAGCGGCAATATTTCCATTAATGTGTTAACATGTCTTAATATTTTGATTAAAATCGGCCTCCTATGTTTATACAATTATGCTTGCTGCGATTATGAGCATAAATGCATTATTATAATCTAAGTATTGCGTTTACATGAGGTAAAGTTTAATTGCAATACTGCCAAGATCTCATAATAATCGCATTAAGAGGGTCTATGTAAACGCACTCACTGCCATTGCCATGAACTAAGGGTTGTATACATTTACATTTACATAAACTCTGCCATGGATCCCTGGACTGCCTGGTCTGCCCTGGAGGCCTTCCTTGTCTCTGTCCTGCAGCAGCCTTCAGGATGCCTGCCCCTCCTCCTATACAGTAGAACTGTTATAGTGTGGGACACATCTTCCAGGAGGAAGAAGTATTGTCAGACTTGTGTGACTAGTTCTTGTTCTACAGATTTTCTCTGATGCACATATTTGTTTTTCCTATTGCTGTTCTTGTTTAGTTACATAAGTTAATAAATTACCTTGCTTAGTTTTAGTATTTAAGCCCTATATTTCCTTTTGTCCAGTGTACGGTGTGTATCATCTTCCTTGTGTGCTATGTGTGTGTTCCTGTCTGCTTGTATAACCTTCAAAGACTGTATATTTGTAATTCTTCACTTCATCACAGTAGCATGTCATGACAGTGTGATTATTTACCTGTTTGTGACAAAATTAATTGTATCTAAATCTATGATGGTCTTAAATAGGTCTTAAGGGAGAGAAGGGTGATGTAGGACCCCCGAGTAGAGTCCCAGGTAATTATTTTATAATAACTTGTGCATATTACTGTGTGTCCCTGATAACGTTTATTCAATCTAATAACTCCAATATGAAGATTGTTGTATTGGTTTTTAGAGGTTCTACTTATATGACTGCAAAATAACAGCCACTTTAGCATGACATATATTGGCTTGTGCAGCCAACCAGTTCTTCCTTTTTTTGACTTGCAACTTAGCTCAATGACATACACTATTACAGCAATTCAACGTGGATTGATGGAGGCAGTCCAACAGTGTGTCCCATGTGTATTTGTTATTAGCTTTGGTTTGTTCAATGGGAATTTCTGGCGATGGAAGATCTGATGATATTTTTAATGAGAGCATGTCTAAGGTGTTGTTTCCACACACACACACACACACATATATATATATATATATATATACAGATGCCCCATTAGTGACAATTTCTATAGACAGAGATACTAAGCTATCCACCGTTTTTAGAACGATCTGTGAACACTCGAGCACAAGTTGACTTTGAGTCTACAACAGCAAGTTATACATATGGATATTTCAGAATATTCATTGATTATTATGATGAATGATGTCAAGTTGATCGTTCCAAAATAGCAGATGTGTCAATGTATCTGGAGCATCCAATTGTGGTATCTATACATATCTATGGTATTCTTCACGATTACAAGGTTAATTATTGACCCAAGTCAACCTTCTGATAACAAGACACAATTTTTTCCCCCACAACATATTGTCCATCAGGAAATCATTTCCAGGTTACGTATGCAACCCTTGTTTCCTGAGGGAATACAGTACATACATAACCTGGAGACATTTTCCTTCAGAAATTCAAGCTGCATCCCAACGCTTTGGGAACAAGATGCCTACACCACAAGACAAATCCCTGCTTAGTGGGAAGAGCACAGCTAGGGCAAGAGGAAAAGAGGATCCAAAAGTGGTTTAAGTAGGCGGGGTATACCTACCAAAGACCACTTTCTGAAGAGTGAGCACTGACCCCCAAGGAGAGGGGAGATCAGAGGACACGAGGCTATGAAACAAGCATCCTGATCCACCACATAGCATCAGCTCTTTTCAGCCTCTAGAAGAAACATGCAACAAAGAGCCTAGAGCCTACCACTCACAACTGCTGTCCAATCAGCGCTCTGGCAAGTGGAGGCCTCAAAAACTATCAGCAGTGAGAGGGGAAGAACCCAATATGGGTATGCTTTGCCCCAAAGCAAACCTCAAGATCCCTCTGCAATGGACTTTCGATTACCAGAGCTTGTTCGGGGCCCATAGTGTGGATCAGGGCCCATCAGGAGACAATTCTGACTAGTAGTTACTGATAGTTTCCATGCTGTCAATAATATACTAAGGGAAGCAGTCTCACGAGACTAACCTCTGATGTACTGAGGACTACTAGCTTGGTGCTCTGAAGTGGAGGACCAACAGGAGATGGCCAATCTAGCTGCTCTAGAGACCCCCAAAGGGGGTGACGAACCTCTCAGCTCTGCTATGTTTCAGGGGCAGAAGATACTGAAAGCAGCGCTTACTGGAGACCGCTGTAGACCTACTCTCCCTGCTCTCCTTGGCTGAAGTCACCTATTGAAACAATGGTCCACAGACAGAACACACTTGGCAGGGGCTCCCACACCGCCAGGTGACTTACTAAGGGAACCAGTATCTCAGATCTGCTACATTTCCGGGCAGAAGAGAATGAGAGCAATATTCGCGGCAGACCAAAATTCTGGCAAGTACAAGATGTGACTCCCTGAATGAGGAGCCAGAACACCGTTGGGGCTGTTCCTGCCCAGCAGCCCTTTCTAACACCTCAACCTCCTCGGAGGAAGAGAGCGATGCTGCTCGAGTTCTTGAAGGGGAACTGTATATTACATCCCTTAGAAAAGCAAAATCACTCATATTCCTCAAGAAGTCTCACTATTTACAAATAACGATGCTTTGTATTGATAAATAACACTAAAAATTAACCCTGGTCAATGCAAAACCTCTGTTCTAGGTTTGACACTGTTTGATACATTGTAGTTAAATATTTTGATCCATAAACTTTATCATATATACACTAAAATCTATGTTCCTCAGGTCCTAAAGGAGACCCAGGTGCCAGAGGTGAGAAAGGGGAAATAGGACGTTCGGGTCCTAATGGTAAGATTGCCCAGATCATTAATTTCCAATGTGTCAAACAAGTCTATTTCTCTGTTCAGGTTATTAAAATGCCCCTGTTATGGATTTTGAAAATCAACTTTCATGCAGTGTGTAAAAGAGCTCTAAGTGAATGAAAACATCCTGCAAAGTTTTGAATCTGAAAGTGCACCAAGTATAAAGTTATTGTGTCTCAAAAGAAAGAGTCGACTTTGAATCATTGAAACAACTCATTTTTAAAATGAATCTTAAGCAATTTCATGTTGACATCAACATAACAGCATTCAGCCCATACACTTTTTGCCACTGGGGGCAGCTTTTAGAGCGTTAGAAACAGCTGTTTTCCCTGTAAATGCTGTACTCAAAGCAACACTGTGCACAATTACAAACACTTCTTTAGATTAGAGATTAGAATCACGCAAAGAATTGTGTGAATCAGTGGCACTTTAACATAGCCAGTCTATATACTATTGCCATAAAATATAGTATACATCGGTTTATCTGAAATTACTGATACCACAATATTAAATAAAAGTTCATTAATTTAACTGCATAGCAGCTTCACTCCAGAATCCATTGTACAGATATATAAAAGTAATCAGTCCAACAGTCTCACGAGCAATTCAAATATATTCGTACGAGGTGCCAAATTTGTGCCAAATAGTACGACCTCACTCTAAAACCACGTGATGGGTAGGTTTAGGGGTGGAGTTATGTTTAGGTCATTCAAACTGTCTTACTTTCACTCCCTTAAATTTTACAATTCCTGATTCATTTGTGCCCTAACCTGTATTTGGTTGATCTTTTAGGACCTCTTGGTCTGAGGGGACCTCCTGGTCTGCAAGGGCCACCTGGAATAAAAGGTTCAGCAGGACAAAAGGGAGACACTGGTGTTGGTGTTCGAGGTACTGCAGAAATGCACATATATAAGATATATCATTATTCAATTTATTTATGGCAAATGTTGTTTTCAGGGTCACCAGGACAACAGGGACAAAAGGGAAGCCAAGGATTGGCAGGTAATTTATAAATAAAGAATTTAAAAACAGACAAACAGATTATAAACATTAAGTTTATATCATATAGCTGTCATCTGAGTTTGATGTTGCATGTAGGTGTTCCTGGACTTCGAGGTCCAAACGGAGAAAAGGGCAGTAAAGGTGATCCTGGTGAGTTTGGTTAAGAAGATTATTAATGACAAGAAATCAGCATCCAATTCTGTGTGTTTCTTGCATTTCCTTCATTTTATCCTTATGTCTGTCTTCTAGGCCTAAGGGGAGCTCAAGGTATGTTTTGGTGCATTTTGGGAACGTGATATCATTGAGTGCATAGCACCTGTGTGACTATTAACCTGTTTGTGAGTCAATTAATTGTATATAAATATTTGATGGTCTTAAACAGGTCTCAAGGGAGAGAAGGGGGATGTAGGACGCAATGGTAATTATTCTTAAAATACTTATGCATACTGATGTGTGTCACTGTAAAAATTTATTCAATCAAATAATTACAGTACAAAGATTTTTGTGTTGTTTTTGGAGGTTTTGCTTAAAGCTGCTGTGTGTAGGATTGACAGCTAACACACATTTTCAAAGAAGAATAACTGATACCTGAAAATGTTTTGCACACTTCTGAACTTTTGCAGTCTTTTGCATTAATATAGAGACCTCTGTACAATAAATGTTATGAACCTTGATGGACTTCTTGGAGGAGTGTGGATCTTATATGTCTATATAGTAGTGTTGGGTTTGATTCCACCAAACACCTAATTCCAGACAGAAATCTAGTGCTGTGTTCTATTTATGACTTATAACAAGTTGACAGAGTGCTCTCAGCACAGAACAAATGCTGATCAGAATGCTTCTGGATGCTGGCTGTGTACAATCTGTGTAGAAATCAAATCTAAAACTTTTTAAGACCTGGAAAAAAAAACAAAAACGAATAGCCTGCCATATGAGCAGGGTAGGGCCATGGCTATGGGAACAGTTTGGGCTTAATTTCGACTTCACATACAGAATTGTCTTTATTTTAATGTAACAGTTACAGGAGCCTGATACAAAATATTTTTCGTCTGTGATAGAAATATGATTTAAGTGTAAGATGGTAGGGTAAGCAAGTTCAAGCAAGTCAGAAAAGTTTAATAGTAAATAACACACAATTATCAAAAGACGAAATATTTATTTGCAACAACTTTTGGTGTGCTGAATGCTGCACGCAGAGTAGTGTTGTCAAGGTAACATTTGGTCATATTACGGTATTTTTATGCTTTAGTAAAGTCAACAACTTACAGACAGCACCTTTAAATAACAGCAAAATAGCCACTTTAACATGACATATCAATGCCTAAACATGTATGGATAACAAACAGATATTTTGGGTTGTACTACAACCAAGCAGTTATCCCTTTTTTCACAATGACACACTATTGCAGCATTTCAACATGTGGTCTAATGGAGGCAGTCCAACAGTATGTCTTATATATGTGTATTTGTTATTAGCTGTGGTTCGTTTAGTGGGAAGTTCCACCCGCGGAAGAGTGGAGGTGTTTCATCAGAATGTATGGGGAACGGTGTGTGATGACAGCTTTGACAATGTGGATGGTTTGGTGGTGTGCAAGATGTTGGGTTTCCAGAGGGCCACTCAGGTGTACACGGACGGTGCAGGTGATGTATTTATCTATGGTTAAGAGTCTTAGATTAATGGTT
>JAUCMU010000046.1:5872863-5883990 GCA_032275025.1 Enteromius treurensis | reverse complement strand
GCTACATACCTTCTATGTACATATCAGAGAACAATTTAAAATATTCTCTCAAATCATTCTATGGCACCTTTAACTAACACTTGTGATTTTAATAATGCATTAGTAAATGGTTAATTGACATGAACTAAGATTAATAAATTCTGTAGAAGTAGTGTTCATTCTCAAATTCATGTTAACTAATGAACTTTATTGTTATTGTTGTTACCTTTTATTTTGATATTGGAGTAAAATGTGATATGGGCATGTTTTTGGCAGGTTTATTAAGTTCCCCCTCATTGTGCCTTGGCTTTTTTTGAACAGGCCTTTAAGAAATGTGCTTTGTTGTAAAGACGTTGCCATAGTAAAAACATGTTTGTACATTTGCATGACACTTTTGGATGTTTGGACGTTTGCCAGATTTGTGCATGAATCCAACACATTATGCGTAATATATTTTGGATTGCTCCATCTGTATTGTTTTGGATAATGCTGTCTACTTTTTCCTTGAGGAGATCCCAAAATAGAATTGTCACCAGGGGTGAAACTTGAGTATGATTTCTGAACTGTTGTCAGTAACAACCACAGAAACTGGTTTCATGTCATCTTGACTTCATGTCATCTTGATACAGAAAGAAGCACAGCTCAGGAAACAGCAGGATGTTTAACAGCTGGTGAACTTCATTAACAACAATCTCAGTTGATTTCTAAAATAATTAACAGCACCTGAGAATTTATTTTTCTACATGTCAGTTAACATAATATGTTTTGGAACTCACTTCAGTATGATATAAATTGCTGAGAACATAACTAAATGTAATATAGATGTGAAATGTCATGTAGACAGTTCTTGACTTTTTGAATAATGAAAAGGGAACTTGCATATTTGAAATCCCTGTGAAATATGAATGCATTCTTCCGTTTGCGGCTCTAATTAGAAGGAATTATTGAAGAACATTGTATATGTGTGTGGCCTGTCTGGTGTTAAGCGTTGTCTGGTCCTGCTGTGGCTGATCCTGACCCACTTTCCCCCCCTTACTATCAGCGCTCCTGCTTAAACTGCCACTGAACACACGCTCCCACCATCTGTTATCCCCTGGCCCATTGCCATGGCAATACTGGGAGTCTTTTCTAAACAGGCGATGCAGTAGTCCGTGGGTAATGTAGTAAAGGGCTGAACTCCAGCAACAGGTCATTGTACTAAAACCCCAGCATTGGCATAAGCCAGCTCAGTCCATGCGACGCAGCCCTCTGAGCTTGAGTAATGATGAGCTGTGATTAAGTTGAGGGACTAATCGCTAAAATGATTCAACTGTACCAACCCGGCAGACGCAAATCAGTACCATGGGGTGAAAATTCATCAGAAATGGATATCAAATAAATCTGGATTAAGAGTGTTCTGTAGTGGTGGGATTTTGATTCATCTCAGTGACTTTTGAAGCCATTCACCGAAAAGATTTGTTCACTGGTTCATTCACTAACCCTTGCTGCAGGTCATCAATCTGTAATGAGTCGGAATGACTCATTGAATCGTTTATTCAGTTGATTCATCTTTCACGACTGAAACAAATTTTAATTAGTGTGCTTATAAATCTACTATGAACCAGTTACAGCAGTTTTAGAGAGTTTTTACTCTTATGGAATAGTTTATTTGTAACATGCTTTTATAATTATTATTATATTAATATATTATAGTTATTTTTATATTTCAATTTTCAGTTTACTTTAATTGGAATATTTAGTAATAATTTTATGTGCTTTTGTCATTTTTATTTTTGTATAATTTCTAATTTGCTCTTATTTATTTTATTTATTATTTAGTTAAGTAATTTTAATATTTCAACTAGTTGCCATTTTCATTTCAAAATTTTGTTTTTAATTGTAGTTTTTAAGTTTAAGTTTTCTATGTAATCTTCATATTTTATTTTATTTTATTTCAGTTTAGTTCACTTACTGAAAATTAAAAAAAAAAAAAAAAAAAACATCCCTACATCATTTTAATCGTGGTTTGTGATGTTCTAGTTTTCATTAGCTTGTTCATTTTGTTTCATTTGTACATAATAAAATAAAATAAAAGAGCAAATAAATTCATTTCACAAATAAAATGAAGGGTTTATTTGCAAGAAAAGATAACTCTTTTTTTTAATTAATTTTCATAAATCATGTTTTTTTATTGTGTTGTCATGTTTTTATCGTGCATTGTTAAGTTAGCTGTATTATTTTTAGTTATTATTTAATCAAAACAACCCACATCTACAGTAATTGGAATGCAGGATGAAAAAACATGACTTTTGACTTTTTTTTTTTGAGTCATCTAAAAAAAAAAAAATCAGCGTTGCTCCTCATAATGTTCAGGTCAAAGAACAGACTTTTTCAGTAAAGGGCATAATTATCCATTACATCAAAAAATGTGAGTGTTTAAATAAGTGTGTAGGCCTATTAGTGTTCTGTCACCTGATTGTATTTTTAATTTTTTTTTTTTTTTACATTTCAGTTATCCAATTGTATAGTGTCCCAATCATTATGTTCTCCTGTCCTTCTTGAATTTTGCACAGCTAGGCATAACAACTGGAGATATCTAAATTAGAAAAAAAAAAAAAAAAAAATCAATACTAGGCTCCCAGACAGATGTGATTTAAAAAAAAAAAGATGTGTTTTATTCAAACACTATAAGCAACACCAATCTTATCTCAGCTTCCTGTCATCCTCTGTATGTCTGAGCTGACTGAGCATACACAAATCCAACATTAAATCATGAGAAACCGAACTAAAAGAGAGATATCAAACTAGAGTGTTGTAGAGCAGTGTCACTGCATGTAATGGTAGGTCCACTGGTGAAAGTTGATAACCCTGCCTGATGGTATTATTCACAGAGAGGGCTCTCCAGTTTACTGGCACATCAAATTAAGTATGATAGCTTGCTTAAGGCAGCATACTGCTGTAGTGCTCAGCTCTGGTTAGCTTCATCCACCACTAGTATTAAAGCTGAAGTGTGTAATATCCACGCCACTAAAATCACCAAACAGAATAATGACCAATAATGGACACTATTGCCATTGGACAATCCTGCTTCCAACCCAACTCCATGGGTTGAATATAGAGCCAAAGTTGACTATTGTTTCTGCATAACAACCTGGAATAGAGTAAGTATTTTAAGGCTGAAATATATATAAATATTATTTAATTAAGATATGGACAAGGCTGTGTAGATATATTTCTGATCCCTGTTATGTTTGCCAGTGCAAGTGAATATTCGATGATGACATTTACCTTACCTGCAGGCTTAAAAGTATGACAGAAAGAAGAGAATTTCTTATTAAAACTTTTCATTGACGGCTACATGTGTTATGTTTGAGGATGGTCTTTGAACCGTTTCTTTTGGAAAATTAGGAACAGACTTGAATATTGTTTTTCTGCTATGACAATGGCTTGTTGGCGTATTAAAGCGTTTCGCACCACTTTTGTGGATATCACCAGCTTTGCCGTTCTGCTTTTAGATTAACAGCCTACTGCTTAGAGATAGAGCAAATTGTGATGAGTATTATGATGGACGGCTCTGAAATGCTTTTGTGGTTCTGATGGTACAGTTAAAATAATTGCTGTTTCACACATTCGCAAGAAGTTGGGTGGCACAAGCTAGTTATTTTAGTCGTCATGAGCTGTTCACAGATTTGGATTTAACTTTTTGTTAGAGTGATGAAGAATGTGAAAATCCTCTCAACCTTTGACTTCTTAGCCTTTATCTCTGCTTGGGTTTAAGTCGTCGCTTTCCGTAGGTTCTTCATTAGTATGAAACCTGTGAGATACTAGATCACAGTGATTCTAATAAAGGGGAAAATTAGAGTTCATTTCACTCTCCTAAGACCTATGATAACTGTAATGTAGAAGAGTGTATTATAGTCATAAATCTTCTTGAACATTTCTGTAGAAACAGACAGGGCTCAACTTTGAGTATAAAATGGTACCTAAGATATGCTCACTCCTGATCCTTGCACAATTAGTGAAGCAGAAAAGGGACATTTCCCAATTTAGTTGTGCAAGAGTGCTGGGCAAATTGACTTCCATATAAACAGGCATTTTTTAGTTCTGAGTCATGTGAGGGTGGGACCAGAAACTATCTTTGATCACTCATCATCAGGTAGTAAGAAAAAAACAGTATGAAAGCTGTCACTGGGGCAGTGCCTTTTCAAAATCTAACACTTTTGTACCTAATAGGTAGCAATATGTCAACTTTAGGTACTAATACAGTATGTACCTTTAACCAATAAAACTCAGCTAGTGACGAGTTTCATACCTTTATTTCCAAGAGTGAAGAATAATGTTTTGAACTGTTTGAGAGGTTGAGACTGTAGCTGGATTTCCATCCATAGCAATTTAAATTATGCGCAAATAGGAATATGACGTATTTGCAAACAAGCACCTTTTCCATCCAACGAGTTAAAAAAGTACAATAGCCAAAAATACATTGTTTGGGTCAAAATTATAAATTTTTCTTTTATGCCAAAATCACTAGGATGTTGAATAAAGATCATGTTCCATGAAGATATTTTGTACATTTTCTGCTGTAAATGTAATAAAACATAAAAACTTAAACTGGTTATATGGTCCAGGGTCACAAATACTTCAGAATGACCACAACAACATTTCAGATGCTGTGAAACGAGATCGATCTGTTGGTTAGTCAGGTTTTGCTGTGCCATACCGCAAACTCACATGACTTTTTGGTGGCCATGGAGCAATTATAATGAATTTCCATCTCACATTATTCACATTAACCCCTTTTTCACAGAAGTCAAAAACAACCTCAAGCAAGCGTAAATACTTTTTTGAGAATTACGGATTTTTATCCTAAATTTGGCATTTCCATTACTTATTTCTGCTTTGAAAAATGAGCAAAAACTAGGACGATGAAAACATAGCTTGTGATGTGGCAAACTATTCTTTCTCTGCATAGCCAGATAGTGTAGAAAAGATCCTTTGCTCATTTGCATACAATGTACATCCTACATCATCCACTGAAATGCCACTCTCTCGTAAACGTATGCACCACAGTTAGCAGAACCTCTGGATATTTTCTTTACAAAAACACATCCCTTCACTTCATTGGACCTTTATTAACACTCTGGAGCCATGTGGTACTGTATACTTTTTATGATGGATCCATACACCTTTTTGGGCTTTAAAATCTCGACCCTCATTCACTGCCAATATAAAACTCAGAAGAGCCAGGATAAGCTTAAAAGAAGAAAGTCAAGTACAACTAGGATGTCTTGAGGGTAAGTAAATTATTGAGGTCATTTTTATTTTTAGGTAAACTGTCCTTTTAACCAGGCATGAAAATCCCTCACCTTTCCGGCGAAATTTGCCGTTTTGGAGCCTAAACAGGTGACCCACGTGAATCATGTAGATCCGCTGAGAAATTATATTTGAGGGGGTCTTGGTCTTCGATGGTATTTATTGATTATTTAAAACTTAACATAAAGTGGATTTGAGCTGAGCGGCCCGTGTTCGTAGACCGTGCACGCCATCCACTGACATCCAGGGTGCCATTTCTTCCTGCGGGACAATCCGTGTGGGAGAAGAGGACAGGGGAGAGATCCACTATTTAATTTCGTGGTGTTTATGTGTCATCCAAGGCTTAGGGGTTGTTGACATGCAGTGCGCAAGCGCTTTATTTTCAATGGAGCCGTGCAGTTTAAAATTCAAAGCAGAAATTTTGTAACTGGCAGCGCCTTCATGGTTGCCTAGTAACAGCAGACGCTAGAGAAACGCGAACGCCCAAGCGCCCCCAAAAAAAACTTGGCTGTCAATCATGATGGAAGAATAAACAAGTTACGTTGCAGCATGTCCACTAATGAGGCCGTAATATTTATTCTGTGGGAGTCCCCCACCTCCCGGCCCAATCAGAGGCCACATCACCCCTCGAGCACCCTTCTCACCTTTTTCACCCCTGACCCATTTTCATGCCTGTTTAATGGTGAACATTTGGTTATTAGACATTGTGTGGGCTTTTTCTAGTTTGTCGCAGATAGGACATTCATTTTTACTCATAGAATGACTGGGAATGTTCTTCAGCCTCGTTCATAGGTGTTGGATACACTGTTGCTCTCGTTCCTCAAAGCTTTTAATCAGCTCAGAGACCAGAGCTCATCAGTCCACCAGCAGAGTGGAAGGAAATGAGGTCATAACTTTGGTGATATAGCATACTTTCTTGTTACTTTTATGGGCTTTTGCATCCATTCGATTGTTCATCATTGGTTCATCGTGGTTCCATGAAACAAAACTGAATTGCACTGAATACAGTGTTGTTCATGCAGGTTTGGAAAGAGGGCGAGTAAACGATGACAGAATTTCGGGTGGACTAATCTTTTAATGTCATGAGAGGCAAAGCTGTGAAACTCTGTTTGCTTTTTTATTATGCAACAAATGTCTGAACAAGTTTCAGAGCTGACAGTGCACGCTGTGTGGAAATGTCTGTGTCTTTTCCAATCGACTCTAGGATGCAGTGAGGAGACTGGACAGCTGAACAGCAGTTTGGACTGTGTTCTTGCTCCCCTTTGTTGACGGAGGGCTTTCAATTCTCATTAGCCTTTGTGCTCAGTGTCATGACAGTTGACTTATGAAGCACAGTCCAGCCCCGCGTGTCAGGTCATCATGTCCAGATGACAAATTCTGTTTTAGTTTCTGTCACAGATTTAAGTCCTTGTGAGAAATGTTGTGTTTTCATCAACTCATAGTTTGGTACTTCTATTGAAACTGGCTTCTGTTCATTTGTGTGTGTGTGTGTGTGTGTTTAAGTCGACATATGCAAATCAGCTGATGAATATATAGCCTGTAATGTAAGATCTCAGTTTGTTCTAGTATTAAATGTTGTTGATTTAATTCCCTTTTCTTCTAATAACACAGAGACATTTTAACGGATGTAATGCTAATCCAGTTATAGTTCAATTGTTTTGTTTTCTTCACAAAATAAAGTTAAAAGCTACTTTTTATCTGACAGTTCACCCTTTTCTTGAAATTATAAGAAAAAGTCAGAATTGTGAGATATAAAATTACATTTAAATCTCATTATTTTATTTTTCTTTGTTACAAAATAAAAAAGCAGTAATGCTTTATATAATTTTTTATGCTTTTTCAATTTATATAAATTAGGGCTGCAGCTATCGAATATTATTATTATTTTTATTATTTATTGATGATATTTATTCATTTTTTAATATTAATATTAGGTAAAATAATATTATCATACAGTAAGTTCATGGCTGTGCATTTATAAAACCCTTTTCATTCTAATCAAACTAAAATGACCACACCTGTTGTATTGAGCACATTAGACTTAGGGACAAGATTACAACAATTAATTCAACGTTCAGTATTCAAACTAAAGAATGAAGTATTCATTCAAGCCATGGTATTGAAAAATTATTACGTATGTTTAATCGTAAAAGCCATGCACAACTTTTTTGACAGTAAACTCATTCCTTTGATAATTAGCTGTGGTATAAGCTGATAAATATTCTGTGTGATAGTTCTCCTTCTGTCTCTTGAGTAGGACATTTTTGTCGTTTTGTCGTGTTCATTTGGTCTCTTTGCTCATCGCCATTGTTATTGCTCCCTTCTATTACGCAGCCCGCACTAGTCCGCGCTCACGCCCTCAAATCAAAACACCGCCGTCTCCTTCGGCTTCGTGGGTGACGTAAGCGTAAGCGTAAGTGCACTGTCACAGTAATGCAAAAATCATTGCGAAAAAACGTGACAAAAACTTTTACATTATTTAAGAGAGGCTTCGAGGCAGAGGATTTTGCCTAATATAAATTCTCAATAATGCAAGAAATAATTCTAAATTTCAAGATAAAAAGTTGTATTTTATTCCGTAGTGGAAACCAAACATCCATAAAATTCCTTAAAACAAAGATTTTATAAAACTCCACGTAAATAAATCATGAATAGGTCAAATCTTCTCACTGAAACTGTGGGTTCAGTTCATAAAAATGATTGAAATGATTTGTTTCTTGAGTTCAACTCACTGGTTCAGTGCCGCTCTCAATTGATCAGAATGTAAATATAGCTCTTGTAATATAGCATATGAACCATCTCAAAAATTGAACATGCTCTAAAATAATAATTACTTACATATTTGAGTTCTGAGTTTTTTTATAAAAGGTGATAAAATGTAATATAATCCTTAGCTGCACACACCACTGGTTCTCTGCCTGTCTGTTCCTGAATATGATCTGCAAGCATGGCCGTACTACCCCAAATATTACTAATGGATATCACAAACAGATAAAAACTGTTTATCAGTTAATGAAAAAGGACGTGCGGATGGCATCTCTATTTTTGTAGGTATATATGCTGCCGGTTAATGCAGCATCACACATGTATAATGTTCCCTCTTACGGTTGGAAGCGATGCTGAACTTCAATATCCTGAGTGCTGTAATCTGCTGCTGTCGCTAACCTCCTCTAACCTGTCGTCCAGCAGCCCTCCGTTCAGCAGGGCTTTGCTGTGTTTGCGCAGGCTCATGAGCAGTCCTAAAGCCTGGGAAAGCCAGTCTGCTCCCCCGCTGTCTGTTCTAATCCAGGGCCGGCTTTCTGCCTGCCACTGACTCGCATTTATTTTTTGTTGTTGTATTTTTTTTTTAAGCTTTCCCTATCTATAGTGACCAAAGACTTAAGGACTGCCTTTAACAATATTAAATTTGTGTCCTGAATACTACACAGAACATTCTTTTTCTTATTTTGCAAATTCATTTCATTAATGACTTTGTGGTGATACTGATATATATATATATATATATATATATATATATATATATATGAACAGATTCATATTAACCGGCTACACTCTGCCAGCAACATGCTTAGTTTATTAACATGTTTACCTCCTACTCAACTCATTTCTGTCAATAAAAAAGAAAATACTTTGCAATTTTAATACCATACACTATTTTTTGGCATCATTTAATATATGCAAATACCACTACTGACATATCTGAACCTCCCTGCCTCAGAAAAGACTAGAATTTTCCAAAAAAGAGGAGAAACGTTGTTGTGTTTACGGTTATGTAAGGGACTTTACCTCAGTTAAGTGCAGCCTTATTTTGGAGAGGGATTGTCTCCTGTTTTAAGTGGTTTAACACTAGGACTCCTCTGGCTATGTTGAGGTTTGGGATTGGAGTATCACGCACATGTCCCGCAGGTAAACACAGGCTGTGTTTACAGACACCCTTTAGCCAGGGCGGGTGAAGTACCGATCTTATTGTAGCCGTGGTTCTTAAACCCTCCTATTTTTAGACAACTAGATTTAAGTCTCAGTTGCATGGACTTGCTGCACCTTATTTACCAGCTACAGGCCCAGGGTAAAGAGACTTGTCTACATCTTTCATTACTCTTTGTCTTCCATATGCTATTGTCTTGGTGGATAAAGTCTTTGTAAACTAATAAGAGGAATGTACCCATTTAGGAAGTTACTAAGTTGATTGCCCCAGTTCTGAAAACACAGGACCTGTGTACAGTATATCTCTGGATAGAGTGAGCTATGTCTCCCTAGTGCCTACTATGTGCTTTATATTTTTGCATTATTTTGAAAACATAAGGGTCAAGGGTCAAATTAAATAAAAAAGAAATGAATGGTGTTGCTGTAATATATATATTTTATGTGTTTTCACCAAGGCTACATTTAATTGATACAAAATGATGTAAAAACTGTAACATTTTGACATATTATTGCAATTTTTAGAACAGCTGTTTTTTATTTTAATATATTTATTTGTGTGGTGGCAAAGCTACATTTTCAGCAGTCATTGCTTCAGTCTTCATTGTCACATAATATTTTTTAAATGCTGATTTGGAGCTTAAGAATGAAAAAAAATATACATACATATTAGAGTTGTGCAAAGCAACTGGTATTTGGGGGGAAAGTATTTGTATTTGTATTCGAGTAAAATTCTAAATAGACGTTAGGGTTGTTAGGGTATGGTCATTTTTCATAACTGCATTTTTAAAAATTATTATAACGATGATGAAGAACGAGCAACAATGTTTTTTAGTTAATGTGCTGTAAAAGAAAACGAAAAAGAAAATAGCTGTTAAGGATGTTTAAAATCATGGATATAATTATAATAATTATGGATATGCAATATTGGTTGATGTTTTTCCATAAATCCAGCAATGAACATGTAACAAGGAACGTCATTGAAAAGAAAATAACATAACAGCCATTACTTCCGCACAACTACACAAGCATTGTTTTAACCTTTTTAACCGGTATTGTCTAAATTACCAAGCTAACATGATGTAAACAGAGCGAACATGAAAGAAGACGTCAATAATGCAGTGTAATTAGGGGTGGGTGATATGAAAAAATATAATTACGATTTTTTTTCAAAAATATCACAATTATATTGTAGATTCTTTGTCATTGATTTAGCTATTTTGCAAGTTGTCTGAGCAGTACAGACAAACTAATTTGCCTTTTTTATTAAAACAAAGCCTTTCAAGGTAACAAAGTATAAAATAAAGAAGGGCAGATATTTAGGCTAAAATGAGCAAAGATAAAAATTGTTGTTAAAGCGAATAATGTACTTTTGTGATTGCGAATAAGTGCAGTTTCCGGTGAGTTTAATTCTACCACTGAGTTAACACTGATGTCAATGTAGTCGTGTTACACAGCATATTGAGACGGAGATGATAAAATGGCACAATACTACGATATTCCTTAAAAAGCAGATTCTGGAGAAATTTTTATCATCCACGATCAAAAATAGTCATATCGCCCACCCCTAAGCGTAATGGTATAATCTCCCGATCAAACTCTGCTTCCCAAAAGTTACAAACTGCCTCTGGAACTCAGTTAAGGTACAAAAATCTATCTAACAAAAATAGTATTTTTTTTTTCTTCGCTCAGCCGAACCTTCTCTGTTGCTGATTGGAGCAGCCTGTGTCAGTCACCTTTTTTACATGTCACTATTTATTTATTTATATGCGTATGTATGTGTATATGTGTATATATATTAGTGGTGGGCCGTTATCGGCATTAACGCAGCAAGACTCTTAAGACTCTTTATTGCGCGATAAAAAAAAATATCGCCGTTAATCTATTCACAAAGTTGGGTGTCTATACTACGCAAGCTATGGTGACTTTCACCTT
>JAUCMU010000046.1:5851025-5863690 GCA_032275025.1 Enteromius treurensis | reverse complement strand
TTCGTGCTGAGAGGAATAAGACTGAATTCACCTCAGAAAAAGACGCGCTGTGATGAATAAATACCTCGAGAAGACGCGCTTAGAGGAATAAACTTCGGATTAATGTTACATCAGACAAGAAGAATGCAGACTCGAGCTAGTCACAGAGGGATACAGCACGTCATGGAACGCAGTACTTGTTCCATTGTCTCAGGGAACCTGGGTTACGGAAGTAACCTATTCATTCCCTGTCGACACTTCACTTGTACTGCGTCTGTTAAGACGCTATGGGAACAGTTCAATCACGCCGCGCTGTAAGTGAAGAACGATAGCCGAATGACAGCGAATGAACGTCTTCCAGATTAACTGGGTAGTTCGTGGGTGAAGAGTCAATTCCTGTGGATGGACTGCTTCCCGCGACAGCATGTTCGCGCCCTGGTTCAGTTTGCCAGGGATGTGAGTTGCTGTTATCATCATCTGAGGAGGCGCGCAGACAATCTGAACAGACGCTTCGACGACAGACCCCCATGATGATTTATGTATGACACCACAGTCATACTGTCTGAACGAACCAGGACGTGACTGTCCCTCAGTTGCGGTAGGAATACGTGTCAAGTGTTCTATACAGCTAACATTTCCAGCAGTTGATGTGCAAGCTTCTGTCTGCATCTGATTACAGGCCTGAGGCCGGAGAGCCCTCATGCAGCGCGCCCCATATCTTCTCAGAGGATTGTCACAATCACTTTCCTTTTGCAAACTATCTGGAGGGGAATGCCTCTCTGCAGCCACTGGGTGCCTTTCCATAAGCAGAGAACTGCAATGCAGGCTCTCTCTATTCTGAGCTGAACGTGACGCCAAGCTCGCGGCGGCACACGCGCCTTCAACCATTATTGCAGCAGTCGCATTTGTAAGGGGCTGAGCTGTAACACTGATGAGGCTGTGGCCATTAGACCCATAATTCTCTGAAAGACTTTCAGGGGACGAAGCGTTGCGATCTTGAAGGAGGCTGATCAGCGCGCTATGGTCGCGGCGCGCTCTGCAAGATCGACACTCTCATTTGCGTTGAGTCTATTACAGTGCCCAGGAATGTATTTGTTGTTGGCTGGGCATCAGCATGCTCTTGCCATATTTCACCCTGAGTCGAGATGGTCTAAATGTCAGAGGAGAGTGCCCTGTGCCTCTCCGCCTCCTCTCGCAAGCTGGCTAGAACAAGCCAGTTGTTGAGATAATTTAGAACATGGATTCCAATCTGTCTCATTTGAGTGACATTTTATATTTCATATATGTATGTAGGTGTGTGAGTATGTATAACTGCTTTGTTCTATCCTGCTCTTACAGATGCATCAATCAATATTATTAGTTTGGCTGAAAAACCCCTGGTGCCACAATGCACATCATGTTGTACATTGTATCACTGCAGTTTATGCCCTGCTGGGAAACCCTCAAAGTCCCCTCAAAGGCGAATCTCAAGAATGGCCTGTGATGAGGGGCTATTTGTACATAAAATATACATATTATATACATTATTATTATTATTATTACAAAATATATTATATTATATACAATATACATATACATATACATAATATACATCCAGTCTGTTGCTGTATTTGCGAGAGAATGGCTTTAAACGTGAGCATTCTGAACGGCCTTTTTTTTATTAGGGCGCGATTCAGATGTCTCAGGTCGAGTATAGGTCTCAGACCGCCATCTCGCTTGGGGACTAAAAAGTACCGGCTGTAAAACCCTTTTTCTCTTTCTGCTCGGGGGACAAAATGTATTGCGCCCTTTAAGAGCAGTGCTTTCACTTCAGTCCGCACCACATGAATGGCGGTGGCCTTCTTGCAAACTGAAGGGTGTAAGCGTCTTTTTGTTATTCCCATAACCCAATTTCGTGAGAGAGTCAGCGAGCGAGCGCAACTAGACTGTGAAGCAGACTGTCCGTTCACACCTTTTTTCTCCGTGCGCTAAACCTGCGCCCTGCATGGACACTTTTATGGACCAGTTTATTGCAGCTATATTGTGTATCAAACCCGGAACTTTGCGAGGTAGAGGACCGAAACAGAGCTGCTTGCGGGGTGGTCTGGCGGTGGCGAGACTTTGCCCCGCTCAGAGTTATTTACAGCTCCACGAGTGGAGTGTGGAACTCGCGCTCTCCTAAGAGAGCACTACATTCTTCATGGGGAGCCTAGACAGTAATGTCAAAGTTCTCTCGTGGTAAGAAGTATTAGATCTTACCTGTTAGAAGACTTTTCTTTCTCGCCGGATGCTGGCAGAGGAATTATCCAGCTGCAAGGGCGTCTTCAACGGCGCTGGCTTCTTTAGTCAGGACAGCAAAGTAGCACGGAGGAGGAGAAGAAATCTGAAGTCCTGTGGCGGTATGGCCTTTATCTATACACAGCCCCCTCAGACGAGTTTCGGGAGGAGCCGCAGCCATTGGTTGGCGCAGCACGTAACCCAGTAAAAAGTTACCACTGCACAACCAATGGCCGTGCAGTTTCACTGCAGACGCAGGACAAGTGAAGTGTCGATAGGGAACCAAAAGGAAAAAATAATAATTTGGCTCGATTATTTATTTATTTATTTATTTATATATATATTACAGTTGTGCAAATTACACTTCCAATTTACGCTATATTTTAAGTATTTTTTAATCTTATCCATTATAATAATTATGGATATGCATTATTAGTTTATTTTTTTCCCCCCATAAATTCAGCAATTAACATAAAACAAGGAACCTCATTGAAAAGAAAATAACATAACAGCCATTACAGTACTTGGAGACAACTAAACAAGCATCGTTTGTTTTTGAAAAGATGCACATTACAAATAAACATTTGTAATAAAAAAAACAATGCTTTTATTTTTCAGGATGAGTAGGTGTATTCAGCAGTATTGAATTAACAAACATGAAAGGTGAAATACTATATACTTCTACAATACATACATCATTTCCTCACTCTAAGGTCGATTTTTATCTAAATGAGTTTCTTTTTTCTGTTGAACATTGTATTAAACTCAAAGATGACCAGCTACTGTTTAGTTACTTAAAATATATATTTTTGTGTGTTTAGCACAAAAAAGAAATTAATGCAGGTTAATACAGGGACAACATGCAAGTAAATAATGACAAAATTATTATTTTTGAGTAAACGATCCCTTTAAATGACAAGCGGCGGCATGTTTAGTTCTGTTTTTTAAGAGCTGCACGCATCTAATATACTGGCACGTTTTTTTCGTGATTGTGTACTTTTACTTTAGACACAAGCAACCGTGCTTAACGCTGTGCGTATTTGACTTTATTACCACAATCACATGTGATGCATATCTTACTGTAGTTCAGTAATTAGGCGCTATTTGAGAAGCTTTTAGTGTGTGCGCTTCAGGTGTACGTACTGGAAAAGCGCATCTGGACAGCACACATATGAACTGTTTAATCAGCAAGACTTTAAAGCGAATAATGTAGTTTTGTGATTGATAATAAATGCAGTGTCCGGTGAGTGTAATTCTACCACTGAGTTAACACTGATGTGAATGTATGTCGCGTTGTACAGCAGTTGCTGTGTGGAGCAGTCTGCGTCAGTCACCTTGTTTTACATGTCACTCTCTCACTCACTCATCCGGGCATGCACTGCGGTCTCATGAGGAAACGCTGCTTTTTGAAATACATTTTTTCTTGTTCCTGAATACAAATATTTTTTAAGTATTTGTTCGAAATAAGTATTCATTAAAAACATGTTATTTGTGCCTTTCAGAATAACGTATTCGGGTTTGGCTCCACCCCTAATATACAGTATATATATATATATATATATATATGGGTCATTCTATAATTGTGGGTACATTTGGTGTCCCCGTCAACTCTGTTACCTAGGTAGACTTTCATTTCCTGTAACTTTCACAATTGTGATAGATATTTCCACCAATGTAAAGGCAAAATGGTTTGCTAACAGAGTTGACACAAGATTTGGGAACACACATTTTTTTATTTTAAATAATTTAATTTTGTAGAATTAAGTAAGGAACTATTTAGGGCTTTTATAAATAAAATGAATAAACCGTTGCCAAATGGAAAGTACTATAAAATATTTTGATTACACATTGATACATGATGGAAACAAATACACCAACTAATTTGGACAAGAAGAAATAATCTTTAGCTATTTAAGACACTTTTAAAATACATTATATTTTTATGGACTGTAACATCTTCTAATTCATAACAATTAGTAAAGAATAATAATAAATTAATTAAAATAATAAAAACCATTTGAAAAAAATGTAGAAAAAATTATGTGTTTATTTAAATGGCATTAGTTAAATTAAGATATTTAAGCAACTTTTACAAAAATGCTTTCTGTGCTGTCTGTGAAACTGGGGGTCTGTGTATAAGGCATAATAAAAGTAGCTTAAAATCATTAATTATGTATTGTAATGCAATCTCATAATTGTAAACGCAATTAATACATTATAACACTGATCAATTCAGTGTTACACTATGCATTTAAAATATTGTTATAATTATTTATGACAAGATATCATGTTATGATGAACATTATGAATAATGCATTATAGTCTCTAATAACCCTTTATAACTCATTATACAGAAAGGCTTAAAGTAAAGTGTTACCAAATATGAAAAAAAAAAAGATTATTGTTTGTTTTTAGTTTGACACTAGACATCTTCACAGTTCATCCACATGTTGTGAGGAATAACTGTTAATCTTTTTATTTCCAGGTGTTCGTGGTCAGATGGTCCAGATGGACAGCAGTAAGTCAGGATTTGTGGGCTCGCAGGAAGAGCTCCGCTGTCAGTTTGTCAACAGCAACCCACCTGTAAAAATCTCACAGGTCACCTGGCAGAAGCTGGTCAACGGCACTAAGCAGAATGTCGCCATCGCCAATCCAGCCCTGGGGGTGTCAGTACTGAGCCCCTTCAAAGAGCGTGTGCGCTTCAAGAACCCCGCCGTCCGTCAGCGCACACCTTCCCTGGAGGACACCACCATAGTCTTCAACAAACTAAAACTGACGGATGAATCCAGCTACATCTGCGAGTACACAACCTTCCCAGCTGGCAACAGGGAGAACATGGTTAATCTGACTGTTTATGGTATGTAATGCTGCTGTTCTAATACCAAATGTAAAGCTGACCATCAGTACCACGAAAATCAAAAAAATGTGACTTCAGATGAGATTTAAGAGTTAAGAGCAAGTAAAGATATAAAGGTATATGTCATCCAGGATGTTTGTTTCTTTATTGGAACAGACAAAAGGAAATTTCAGCATTACTTGCTCATCATTTATGTTTTGGTTATGAAATTAATGAAACTTTTGATTTCACAGAAGAGTAATTTCAGTGTATATTGCGTCATTTGAGAGGCCTTTGTTTTTTCAAAATGTTTTCCATGAAAACTGATTACTATATAGCACATTGCAGTTCTTAATGGAAAAAAAAAAACACCAATAAGCTGAAAAGCTTGCAAAACATAACGCGGCACAGAATATTACAGTAATCCAGTGGTTGTCTGCAGTGCATGAAATATTGTAAGCCTATGTATTTGTCCTGCAGCTCGCCCCATGATCCAGATGAGTCTTTCCACACCCTCAATAGTGGCGGGAACCAAAGATCTGAAGATGACTGTTGCCACGTGCGTTTCTGCCAATGGGAAGCCACCCAGTGTGATCACATGGGAAACTGATTTAAATGGAGAGTCCAACACCCAGGAGATACGCAACCCTGATGGGACTGTTACAGTGCGCAGTGATTACCTGGTGGTTCCCAGTCGAGAAATACACCAACAGCTGCTCACCTGTGTCTCCACATATAATGAGGAACAATACACAGACAGTGTTACACTCAACATTCAGTGTAAGAAACCAGCTATACTGTTCAAATATATTACTTATTCAACAGGGATTCATTAAAATTGATCTGCATTGGTCTAAATAAATACTGCTGTTATTTTTAACTTTATATTCATTTATTTAATCTATTGGGTTCTATATTATTATCTATGTTAAGCAGCATAACTGTTTTCAACATTGACAAAATAACACAATTTCTTTCTTGAGCACCAACTCAACATATTAGAAATGATTTCTGAAGGATCATGTGACACTGAAGACTCTAGAAAAAAAATCAGCTTTGTCATCACAGGAATAATTTTGAAATGCGTTTAAATAGAAAACAGTTACTTTAAACCGTAACAATATTTAAAATTATGTTTTACTAACAAATTTCGTGAGGAGCACGGACGAATGATTAACCAGCTGCTTCCAATCATTCTATTGCCCTATTAGAGCTAAGAAACTTAGCACCACCCCTTACTCCTCCTTGACTAGGGACTAAGCCAGGTTTCTCATGCAGAGTTTTGGTTCCTTGTTACCATCGCCTTTTTCCTTGCTTAGTCAGGGACACCTGGTTTCTAGCAACCTTAGCCATCTCACTTCTGGTTAATGAGAAGCTGGAACTCGTGAAACTATTTTTTGAAAAAGACGTATTATTTTTAGAAATCTTACTAATCAACACACTTTTGATACAGAATACATTTCATTTATTACAAGTCACTTTCAATTTGATTAAATTTTTTAATTATTTAACTTGTAACTTTAAATATATTATCAAGGGTTCTCTATTAAAATAATTTTATTCTCAATAGTTATGTTATAAATTTATTCTCTCTTTCTCCTTGTTTACAGATGAACCAGAGGTGATGATAGAAGGCTTCGATGGTAACTGGTATTTGAACAGAGAAAATGTCCAGCTCACCTGCTTGGCTGATGCCAACCCATCCATCTCTGTGTTTCAGTGGAGATAGTATGTCATTTTACTCAATTCTGCTCACATTTATTTATGCTCTGTTAAAATACATTGGATGATGCTCCTCTCTGCTGTTGATTAGCAGCGAAAAATAATTGCACCTCTGTTTACAATGCACTTAAAAAAGTCTAATGGCTATACTTTCTGCCTATACATGTGTTTTTTACATTTATTTATTGTACAATGCCTTGGCCCATAGACTTCCATTTTACAGGCTTTACTATAAAACACAGTTTTGAGGGTTAAGCCAAAATTTTAGTCTGGTATAAAAGTAATTTCACTTTTCAATATTAATTCCAGGACACTCATCTATCATATTGAAAACATTCAGTTACAGTTCTTTCAGTTGTAACTTTCGTGCTTGACCTGATGAGCCTTTCTCTCTCCAGCTTGAATGGAACGATGCCGAGTACAGCCGAGCTTCGTGACGATGTGCTGATCTTTAAAGGTCCTGTAACCTATGACCTCGCAGGCACTTACGTCTGTGACGCCAGCAACAGCATTGGCACAGGCTCTGCTTCCGTCGAGGTCATTGTCACAGGTGTGTTGTTTACTATTCCTACTCGACTGTGAAAGCGAGTGGCTTAACTGCTTCCGTGCTTGTGGATGCGCATTTGAATTTTTTTGTCTTTTGCTTTTTACTCTTGAATGCCTCTGAAACATCACCTAATAAGCATGATTATGCCATTGTTTTGTCAATAAACAGTGTAGACATTCACTGCCTGACATGTGGATGCTCGCTCTCCTTGCCTTTATATTTTTCTTCAGCCCTCAGGTGTTTTGCTTTGATTAACTTGCTTGCTGGCGCAGCACTTTGCATGTGGCTGCAAGTTATCTGCATGTAGCTCGTGAATGAACCTTTGTCTATGAGGATCTCTTGAGTCATATTTTTCTCTTTGCATGCTTGAGCGTAAGGTGTGGTCTATAGAAACTGCATGCTTACATTTACTTGTGTGTACATGCATGTGTCGTTCTGGCCTGCTGGTCTCGTTGGCGTAGTGATGGCACCTGAGATTTCATTCCATGGTGAAGAAATACAAAGAAATGAAAAGTCTTCCCTGTTCCAAGTTCCTCTTTCTACCCGTGTTGCTTTTTTAAAGACCTTGTGAAATCGAAATTCTCTGACAGTGACTAAAAGTGCTGTGGCTTTTTAGTCATTGTCCATTTTGCTAGTGTACTCTTATGCCTTTATTACATTTGTTTTAGCTTTTAGTATATTTCCCATTCAAAGGTTTGGGCTCCGTGACATTTTATTTTATTTTAGTTATTTTATTATTTTGCTTTCTTTAAAACAAATTAATACTTTTATTTACTGAGATTAAATTGATCACAAATTACAGTAAAGACTTTAATGTTGCAAATGATTCTGTTTGTATATAATGCTTTCCACTGAAAGAAAGTAAAAAATAGTGAACAATTTTAACATTTCAAGAAATGTTTTTTTAGCCACCAAATCAGCATAATTTCTAAAGGATCATGTGATACTGAAAACTGTCTGCTGAAAATGCATTTTACTATATATTAAAATTCTTCAAAATATTACTATTTCCCCTAAAATGATAAAAAAAATCTTTCCATCCCCAAACTTTTGAATGGTTGTCTAACAAACAATGGCTTGTTTAAGGTAAATATACAAGGCATATGTGATCTCACTTCCTGTTTCAAAGGAAATACGCAGAAATAAAACTGCACACAAGGTCTTTAACGACTTTATTCTCCGTTTTGGTAACTGAGGTGATGTCTTTCCTTACCCAGATTTCCCTAGCTATCCACACGAGGTGTCTCAGGAGCCACAGCAAACTTTTGCCATCATTGGTGGAGCTGTTGTTTGTGGCACAGTACTGTTGGCTGCCATTACGCTCCTGGTAGTGTTTTTATATCGCCGGAGATGCATGTTTAAAGGAGATTACAGTACCAAGAAACAAATCCTTGGAAATGGTTACAGCAAGGCTGGCATCGTGCCGTCACACCCCTCATTACCTCACAGTCTGACCTTCTCCGAAGACTCGGATGAAGAGAAGAAGATGGAAATTTACAGAGGCTCCAGTATCTTAGGAAGAAGCGTTAAGGAGTTCAACTGCCATGAAAGCCAAATGAAGGCCTACCACATGGGACTGATCGAGGACCATGAGAGATGCGGACATAGTGAGCAGACTTACATTTATGATTACGGATCTGAGGTGGAGGTCTCAGTGGACATGATTCCTCAGATGGACGGCTCTGTCATCTCTAAAGAAGAGTGGTATGTGTAGGACTCGAGACTTTGAACTTCTCAGCATGGGCTTTTCAGCGTCTTCTTGTTTCTTCTCATCTCCTTCCCTTTGAAGAGCAGGCTTTGGGATCCACAATGACAATGGATCCGATTCATCTAGAGGACATTGCTGACATGAAAATCCAAACTGATGTTTGGAGACTGACCTGGTCATGTTGTTGACTTTGCCTGATAAAATGTCTCTGTTTTAAAACCTAGTGAGCTGTTTACTGCAGCCATTGTAATTATGCATAGACATTTGCATAAATTTTAGCCAAATTCTAAATCAACACTAAAATCTCTCAGATAGAATGAAATAATGATGAGTTTCATTATGCAGTTCTAAGATATATCCATTCTTATTACGCGACTTACATCTTCCGCCATTTTAGAGAGTATAACAACGCACTGCATACACAAGCTTTAACGTATTTGACGTTATCAGCCTTGTTTACATCCGGGGAAGAGCATGGGTATGTGCGTAATCTGCGGCTGTTTACTCCTAGAGATACTCTCTAAAAATGGCGATGTAAGTCATGGAAGAAGAATGGATAGAGTAAATAATGTTATATTTGTTTCCTTTGCGCAAAAACATTTTTCCTTGTTGCATCGCAAAAGTGAAGTTGAGTCACTGGTCTCAAATGGATGAGTAATTAATGACAAAGTTTTCGTTTTTGGGTGAACTAACCCTTTAAGTTCCAGTAGGAAATATTACAAAATACCTTCATGAAACATGACCTTTAACTAATAAGTTTTGGCATATTTTTGGCTATTGCTATAAATATACCCCAATGACTTAAGACTGGTTTTGTGGTCCAGGGTCACAAATATTATTCAATACACCAAAAACATATCAATAAAACCACTGCTTTCAGTGTTGTTTACGCTCCTGGCTCACACGGTTTTTGAAAAGTGCTGTTTGCTTAACAACATGCTATCTTCAATCTGTATTGGAATCTTGCTGAAAAAACCCAGCTTAAACCAGCCTAGGCTGGTAAGATGGTCTTAGCTGGTCTTAGCTGGTCGTTCCAGCTGGCCAAAATCCCTCTAAAACCAGCCTGTTGACAAGTTTAAACCAGCTAAGACCAGGCTGGTTGACCAGCTAAAACCAGCCAATCAGGCTGGTTTCAGCTGTGTTTTGTTTCCCCCGCAGGGATATCGTCTATAAATTGTGTTTGAACTGCAGAGCGCTTTTTATGTGACACATTTAATTTCTATGACATCCTAAATTGACCACTTTCAGTGTTTAGGTGATGTTGAATCACAAGGCTTTGTTACAGTGTTATTAGCTTAGCAACATGCTAACTTCAAACTCTACTGAAATAGATTGTGATTTGCGTTTTGTAGGACAGAGCGCAATTTAGAGTTTCTATGGCGTCCTAATCAGTTCTTTTCCATTACGTTTATAGGAAACTGACTCACTAGGTTTTGTAACAGAGTTGTCTCTAACATATACTAGGCATTTGTTTGGAAGAGAATACATGTCTTGACAGTGCCGTTGTACTGAGAAAGAATTTTCGCCTTGGGATAGTGTTTACTTAAGAGCAGTTGAAACTTCACCTTTAAATTGTGAACATCTTTCACTGTGTATATAATTTTGTGCATGATTCATAGAGACCTTGAATTGTTTTGTCAGAGACTGTATTTGTTTATTGAAACAGAACAGTGAATTTCTGGCTGGTGTAATCACAGGTTGTTTAATACAGTACAACAAACTGCACTGCAATAGTAAAATACCACCTATAAAGAATATGAACGTGTATATAAACAATCACACATGTAAAATATGGCTGTAGCTTTTAAGAGTCAGTGATCCAATGCATGTCCCAGTGGCTACAATCTACAATATGACTTCTTGTTTGATATTTGAAGTTATTTAAGATGTTATAAAAACATTGTACTATATAAGTGCTTTGAAATGCTAAATTATTTCATTTTTATGACGCAGAGGAACAAACTGGTTGAATGTTACATTGGTCTTTTGCAAGTGGTGTTCAGTTAATGTACTGTACTTCCATAATGTGCTGTAAAATTTCTAATACAATGTGGTTTGTGCTAATTGGAAAGATTTATGAGATTTTGTAAAGAGGTCATTTTCACAATAATGATAGAAACTGCCCTATTGGTCCAGTTACAGAAATTTGTTAGAACTTATTCAGATATACAGTGTTGGGTTTTGCCGTTTTCCTGTAATTTGTATTTATTGTGAAACCACAAGTGTTAATAAGTCTTGTGAATGACGTGAATAAAATTGTATAAATGTATTCAGTTACGATCAAGATAAAAATGTACCTATAGTGGCTTCTTCGTCTCATTATGAATAATGTTTTGCTTCTCATATGTCCGAATCAATGAATGAATAAGCACATTTTCCAAGCAGAGCCATTCAATCTGATCAGGACATTCTTTGTGGTGCCAGTCACTTACCTGAGGTTGGCTATTGTTTGTTTCGAGGGCACACATTATGCCATTAACATCTTTTAAAGCCATTAGAGCACTGCACGACAAATCCCCTTTTTCACTAGCTGGCATTTACAACATTGTTATTTTATGTACACAGTGACCTAAGGGAAAGCTCCCATGAATCCCTTCAATGGCAGACCCATTTGTTGGTATGGTGTTGTTGGAGTTTGCACAAAAGAAGGGCATGAGATCCGGATGTGTGGGTTTTTTTCTCATCAACACAAAACAATAGGACTAGGGCCATACAATAGAGCTATTCTCGTTAATGTTTAAGCGGAAGCATGTTTCAGAGGCATGTCAGGTTTGAATACATAAGTACAACTGAGACAATGACTTGATGTGTTATGTAGTGCATATGTTGGAATTAGCAAGGAGATGGCCAACATGTGTTTTTCCTGCAGAGAAACCCCAGCCACTGAGCGCTGCAGAGAGGGTGATGGGTGTCCTTGGATGGGTGATTACACTGGGCATCATCCTCAGTATAGCTGGCACAATATATTTGGTCAAAAAACAGCAGCGGCTCAAACATGCAGGGTCAGACAATGATTCGTAAGTATTCAAATCAGTAAAATGCAACATGTGCAAGATTACTCAATAATAAAAATAATGACTTTATATTATTATTTTTTATATTATTAATTAAATATATATATATATATATATTAACTACAAATATGTATATGTGCTTATATATGACTATGTTTTATATATATAGATATATGTCTATCTGTCTATGTATTTACATACACACACACACATATATATATATATATATATATATATATATAACTTGGGTAAGTGATTAATGACAAAATTCTGAATTATATAAATATTATTTAATATATACAATGTGATATTATATTGATATATAAAAGATACAGTATATATCAACATTAATAATAATTGCTTATACATGATAGATGTATTATTCTTATTACAAAAAGTAAGTGTGTGTATAGTGTATATGTAATATTTTACTAATATTAATTTTTATATTTTAGATTATGTTAATAAATGTTATTTAACTAATATATATATATATATATATATATGTCTGTAAGACATAATACATATGGTTTTACCATATTAGTATTATACACATAAATAATTATATATATATATATTAAGAATTAATAAATATTCTAAATA
>JAUCMU010000046.1:5839743-5850925 GCA_032275025.1 Enteromius treurensis | reverse complement strand
TCTTTTTTTATTTATTTTTTACTTTTTTTCAATTATATGGTGTAGTTTCCATAAAATTTTTGCCACAAAAAACAAAACAAAATGTAACTAGCCTGTAGTTCTTTTATGCCATTGTTATAGTTAAGACCCTCTATCTCTCCCTCTCTATTGTTGCAGAGATAGTTCTTCTCCTGCCCACAAAAAGCCTTCCTCGTCTAAAAAGAAGACAGCTGATGACTTCCAGGTAAGAGAGCACTCAGTAAAGCCACAGAAACACCAGCGAGGGCTCTGTCCATTTTATCAGATGAAAAGATGCACTAATGCACCATGCTCTGGCTGCCGACCTGAATAGAGGTACTGAGGCTTTAATGATAAACCTGAATTGCCTCTGGCCCTATAGACACAGCGAGCCGAGAGCGCCTCCTACTGGAGAAGAGAACAAACACGCTCTTACTGTCTCCCTAATAGTTAATTATCACAGAGTACGTTTAAGCATAACTCTGTATAACTTCCTTGAACTTTGCTACTTTTAAAACATTTATGTATTCTGAATTGTAAAACAGGTCTGAACTTGATTGTGTCAGCACCAGCATGCGTAATATCAGGGTGACAATGTCAGCCATGTGCCGGAGCGCGCGCATTAAATATGCACAGCGCTCATTCTCTCCTACTTCGTTCGCTCTATCTGACCTTGTATCTTTGTTCCCACAGAGCCCCGGGAGGTTCTACGACGAGCTCCCAAACACGGCCGACTACGTGAGTTACCGTTTGGCGTGTAACAAAGAGGATTATCTGGAGCAACACTCTCCACCCATTCAACCTCCTTTGACCTTCCTGCCCCAAAACCCTTACACTCAGCACGGTAACCAGAACGCCATATTCACATACCCCACACCCCCAGGCCCCGTCTCCTCATACACCTTCCCCAAAGAGCAGTATGTATAAACACATCAGCAACCTCTTTCTCTTTCTGTCTTTCTTCTGTTGCACTGGTCATTGTGTCATTTTTTTTTACTGTGTTCTGTCTGAATAGATATTTTTGCATGCATATTTTGTTTTTGATTAATATTGCTATGATATTGCAATAATTACAGATCAAAGCAGAGTAGATTCAGGATGAATACATTGGATTCTCATTGTCTTAAAGTAGGTCGGTGGTCCGCACGCCCCATTTATGACAGGCCCATATTGTTTATTGTATTCTGTACAGTTATGCATCACTGCATTGTTTTGGGATGTCATTTGGGATTTCCACTGTATTTTGTTTAATTTCTAAACAGGTATTTTTGCTGCGTTTGTAATAGCAAACTGTGACAATAACATGGGTAACAGTTAAAAAACAAATTTAGAAAAATCTGTTAAAATAAATATTATATGTATGATTTTTAAACAATATAACTACTGTATTTCATTGCGTTGTATTAAAATGGGTCGTTTTGCTGCTTTTGTAATTGTGCAACAATCACATAATCTGACCAATACTTCATAAAATAATCACTATTTATATTTTTTTGCATTTTAAACTGTATTCTGTATATATATATATATGTGTGTGTGTGTGTGTGTGTGTACGTGAGAAGGTATTGTTATGCACACCAGCAAATTTCAGGAAGTATTTATGTAGAACTGTGAATCTCTTTGGTTATTTGTCCTTTATTATTGTTTACATTATGCTTTGTGGCATTCAATGACACAAAGTTCTTCCATGCACTGCAACTCTAATAACTGCATAAGTTATTGATTATTTATATAGTGTATATCGCACGAGAAAGTGTGCAAAAATGTGATGGATTACATTATTTGTATTTGTGTGGTGTTACAGTGACCATATGGTATACAATAAGCTGTTATTGGTGTAATATTTGAAGATTTTAACCACTTGTGATTTTTTTTGTTTTCTCTTTTCTACTAATAAATACATAAATAAATAAACGCTGGCTTCAGTGCTATTTTTAGGTTTAGTATGTCTGAAAATAAGTTTGAATATTCTTCTTGCCTTTAAGCATGCAATTGTGATTGTAATGATTACACAAGATAATGAAATGGTAATCTGATTTAACCTATTTATAGATGCATTTAATATACATGACATACTGTATGCCATCTGCCGTAAACATGACAGATCACAGCTGGTTTGTCTGGTTACAGAACTGATTTGCGCTAATCACATAACTCAGATTATGAACTATTTGTACAGTATGAGTGCATGTGTGAGCAGTGAGCAGATCTTAAAGGATAAAACAATAGATCTAAACTATCATATCCATACTATTTTAGAAATTTCAGATTGTGAAATGTTAGTTGAAAATATTCATGAATGATACAATGAACTGATATCTGTGGTTACTCTGAGGGGAACCGCATCCACAAATAAAAAAAACAATAACCATAAACAATTGTTCACTAAAATTCAACAAAAATATTATTTGTATGCATAAACAATGACCATGTTATATCTATCGCATAATTTTCATTGGTATCTGTGTTTAGTATATGGGTGTGCATCCCTGGGTTCTTAACTGTCGTTCCTTGTGTGTTTACGCACTTTACATGGAAGCGTAACATGAGAAACTCATGAATGAATGTAGGGAGCACTCTGTTTCCTCAGCTTGGCTGAGCTGTCGAGGATGGAAACACACACACACAAATTCTGACCTCAAACCCAGAGAGGGATGAGCTCAGAGAAGAGCTGGGATCTGTGATTAAAGTGCATCTCCTAAGGCTGTGATGAACCTGGCTAACTAACCTTGAAATCCATAATTTTTTAACTTCACATTAGTCACATCCTACCTTTATGTGCAGTCTCTGCATTAAAACATTTTGGTAGTTAGAGATGTATTGCATAGATGGTTAACATTCTCAAATCCAGACTGAAAAAAGATTTCTTATATAATTCATTAATACTATAAGATCATTATTAAAGTGCTGTTATTTATTAATAGCAGCTTTTTTAATTTATCTAAAAGAATAAATCATTGTGTTGGTTTTTTCTTTCTCACTGCGGGTGATGGAATGCAAGAACGGCCATCCATCCCGCCACCTTCAATAATATATGAGACACAGCTATCATTGTGTCATCCTAAACCTTTCTACTCCAGTCCACTGTATTCTTGTACATGGAGGGGAAGGTCTGTAAATTATTCAAGCTAAATCAGTTTAGAAAGACTCAGCAGTCTCATTCTCTCATTGAGCGTGTGGACTTCGGCAGTAATCATATGCTCGGAGAGATCGCATAATATTTATTAGATATTTCTCTCTCTTTTATCACTATTTTGCTTTTTTACAGCTTGGTCACGGCATTGGATATGAGAGTCATGGCACCATGTTCCACAGAGTTTTAGGGGTGCCTTACATCTACCTGTTTGTTTTATTTCTACCCCTCTACCTTCAAGGTAAGAATATTAACAACCGTTTTGTAATATTCTGTTCAGTGCTGTTAACTAATTCTTACAATCATATATTTGTTAAGTGTTCCACTTGATTTTCTTTAGTGTTTGCAGATATATATACACACCGTATATTCACATTGTCAAAATGCAAATTAAAAGAAATCCACTCAAGATGTACCCTTTGTTTAATCAATGCTAATAATAACTTGGAGCACTGTCACCTTCTAAATTTTGTGTGTGCTCCTCCAGGTGTAGAGATCTTGGACCCAGGGCAGGTTATATACAGTGAGACCAAGACCAATGGTGTTGTGGGACGAGGTGTGATCTTGGAGTGTGGCCCAACGTTGCCCGATGTCTACATATGGGGCTTTACCAAACCAGGCACAGACACCATCCGTGCCATTGTGTACAACTTTGGAAAGGGTCCTAAAATACAGAAATTAGCCAATGACTTGGGTAATCTGACAGTTATCAGCAACAGCGCCTCTCTGTCGATAGAGAAGCTTCCTCTGGCTGCAGAAGGAGTTTATACCTGCCAGGCACTGTATGATACCCTTGATGGAGCCAAGCTGTATTACTACTATGTATTTCTGCGCGTTTTAGGTCAGTGGTAATTGGGTGTTGTCTGATCTAAACAATGGATAAATCATGTTGCCCCTGATATTTAGAGTCTTGCAGAAACCCTAAATTATCAGCATATGTTCATCTTAAGTAGCATATACCTCAAATTCATTGTTATATTGCTAGTTGAGTACACAGTAACTACTTAAGTATAAGGAATAATGATATTGGCATGAACGCTTTGATGTTACAATCTGATAAATGAGCAAATATAAAGATAATTTCCAAGAGCCAACTCTAATATTTCATTGTTTAGGTTGTGCTAGTAAAGTTAGCATATTTTATGACCACTCTTTTGTGGTTTATCAGTAACAAGGCTCCATTTTGTAATTACTTTAACAGTGCCAGTGACCAAACCTTACATTGTGATGAGCGACTCTTCACCAGTGGAGGGCACGGCAGTGACTATGCGCTGTGGCCTGGAGAACGGCACGGGGCCTATTAATTACATATGGGAACAGGAGAGCCGGGAAAGCCAGCTCACCACCGTGGCCGAGATCTATGACGACAACCAATTAAATCTCACTGATGTCAACCGAAATCACACTGGATGGTACAGGTGTATTGCCAGCAATCAGGTCAACCAGCAGCGCAGTGACCGAGTCTGGCTTGACACCATTTGTAAGAGACTCCTAAATAGTCTTTGAAACACACAACAAAATCTGATGCAACATATCGTTTTAGTGTGCAATTTTCTTTTCCAGTTGGTCCAGACCAGCCTCAGATCGATGTCACCCCTTATTCAGTGACGGAGCGGGGTTATTCTGCCCTGGAAAGAGAGACGGTTTCTCTCCTGTGTCAAGCTTCTTCTAATCCCCCAAGTCAGTACGTTTGGTTCTACAACAACTCCCAGGTGTATGCGGGTCCCCAGTACACCATCACCAGGATCCTCCGCATGCACACGGGCCACTACGCATGCCTGGCTCAGAACACTTACCTCAACACCCGCTCCAGGAAAACCATCAGCCTCACCGTCTACTGTGAGTGCTCCCGCAAACCTCTGCCTGGATTCTGGTGGCCACCTTGCAACCTACCCTTCCATAACTTCCTCAAGTTTCCTTCTGAAATTTCTTGCATTTGCTTCCTCTTACACCTGTTCCTTCACACGAACACACTCACACGAAGGTACAGACAGTTACGTACACAAAGGTGTCAGACTTCCAGAGTGGCCGATTGTGGACGCGCATCTGGAGGAGGTGAAGGACAGTTCTGAGAGCTGAAGGTATACAGCTGGTGTGATTGTTTCTGTGCTATGACAAATCAAGAAAGGCCAGGAGGTCTTGTATTGTTTTGTCATAACACCTCAATCTCCGCTTCATGCCTTGAATGTACATCAATTCTTGACTTACCGGGGTACTAACAACCCCACCGATACTGTATACTAACACAGCAACACCTTCTCATGATATGACTTCAAATTTGGCTCAGTTGTAGCTTGAATGATAAAGCAGATCCTAATGGGTGATGTTTTTAACAGATACCAATGCAGTAGTTCTGAACTTTCTAGAAGTCGACTAGCTGTTACCACTGAGTAGATGAATAATAGACACCTAATCTGACCTCTTCGTTTGGCTCAATTTCAGGAACACTTCTCTGCCTCTATCAGTTTCCTAAATTGGCCCAAATCACCTAAGATCTATTTCACTGCCCTGTGTTACACAATCGTTTTGTTCCCACAGATCCTCCAGATGGCGCTCCGACTTGCTCAATCCTACCAGTAAACAATCACACTGACCTGGCCCTCCAGTGTACCTGGGAGGGCGGTATCCCTGCAGCCTCTTTGAGATGGACCCCCTATGTGTTTGGACAAGGGAGCGAGGGCCTCACAAACATCACCAAGATTCAGAAAGGTCAAGAGACAGCAAACAACTCCATCTTCATCTGCCAAGGCTCCCACATCGCATCGGATGAAATCAAAATCTGCAGCGTCAGAACTTGTAAGTGTATAACCAATATCACCTTATTCACTTTGACATCCACAAAAGGTCAGTAAATAGTTTCTACATTCCCTTGATCCCAGGGATGCCCTATGGTGAACCAAAGTGTTCTGCATATGCAACTCGAAACAACGAGTACCTAATGCTGTCCTGCTCCTGGGAAGGTGGATTTCCTCGAGCACTGGTTTGGTGGTCCTCCAGCTTAGGGGACATGCAAGGCACTTCTGAGGAGAGTGCAAATATCCTGATTTTGCGGTCAAGTGCTACCTACAGTGGCAAAGCTTTTGTATGCCAAGCAAAACATCCATTGACCAAGGAGACCAAACAGTGCGTTTTAAAACTAGGTAAGAAAGGTTTAATCATTATTCTTACGTCTATAAAACAATCCTTTAAAAACTGTCCTTTCTTTCTGTCTTTAGAGGCACCAGTCCTAGTGACCCAGCGCAGTTTGATGACCGTCTATGAGGGCAGTGATGCCCAACTCACCTGTATCTTGAGTAGAAACTACCCTGTCACAGAGATCACCTGGTTTAACAACCTGAAGCAGCATGTGAATGAGATTCCTAAGAAGTACGTCCTGGAGCGAGCTGCTGCGTGGACCAATTTGACAGTGCGGGAAACGGACAGCAACACAGACAGCGGCCATTACTGGTGTTCAGCTACCAATGCTGTCGGTGGGGCAGAGATCCCCATTACGCTGATGGTGAAGAGTAAGCAAGCCTTTAAATATTACACCAACACATCACACTACACTCTACATGGTAGATTTCAATTTTACCGTTTCAATTTTCAGGGTACCCAATGCCCCCAAATATAAGCATCAGTAAGATCATTTACAACAGTCGTCAAAAGACTGATGTTGACCTAGAGTGGAAGCTCCAAACTGAGGGTAACCTCACCGGGTTTTTCATCGAGCGCCAGAGGCTCCCTGAACCTGTGAAAAAAAAAAGGAATGGTGAACTTCCCTGGCTGAAACTGGCAGATCTTGACTATGATTCCCGAAACTACCAAATTAACAATCTGGATCCCAGTGGAGCATATGTATTTCGTGTTACTGCCATCAACCACCGCACCATTGGAAACCCTTCAGATATAAAGACCCCAGGTGAGAACACTTACAAAGCCATAGAATATCAGTGATATCTAAACATGGATAACACAATCACAGAAAGAAGGCATTATATAATTGCTGTTATAAAATGTTGTAAGATTGGAGTCTTCTTGTTTTTATTGTTATTGCGACCTTTTTTTTCTTTACCACTCACTGCAAACCTAATGCTGTTTTTTGTTTTGTTGTCCATTCAGGTGAAATGAACAATCACTTGACCACTTCCATACCCACACATCTCCTTTCTTCTGTTCCTTTCCCTCTTACAATATCTGTCTGTTAACCTGCCCTTTGATCTTTCCTGAGGTTATTTTTCTATTCATCTCATTCTGTCTGATCACTAAAGAAAGTGCGTACTAGCGTATATGCTAAAACAACAAATTTACCAAAGAAAAAAACAAACAAAACAGAACTATTACAATTTTACAGTATTATGTAGTAAGCTCTTATGAAGATATCCAGTTGCCATGGTAAACTATATGCAATTGTGCCACTGATTTTGTGAAGCTGAAACAGGTATACTGTCTTCCAGCCGACCCTCCCTTCAATGCCTACCCAGCTGTGATCGGGGCAGCCATCGGCGGCATGATCATAGCCACAATAATCACTATACTGCTCTTCATGTATGTGGTACGCAACCGCAACAATAACCCACGTGAGTTACGCATCATTAATATTTAAAGAAATCAAACATTGCTTGGTTAACCCTGTAGCATGGTTCCATGCTAATATCACTTTCACACTTTACAGGGCTTCATGACTTAATATTTGGAAGGTATGTTTAACAATTTTTATTTTTATAGGTATTTGATTTTTTTCTTTACTTCTTAATACTTCTTTAATACTATTTATGCTTTTCAGGCAGAACAGTCAGTCTAGAGAGAACATAAACTTTCCTGAGGATGAGGGTAGTGGAACAGCAGAGGGGGAGAGAGATATAGGACAACCAAGTCAACCAGTTAGTCCAGGTACCTCATGCTGTTGGCACTTGTTCATCCAAAAAATGTGAATGTTTCACTTCAACATAAAAAAACAACTTTTTTTTTCTTCCAGCAGCATCAATGGCACTGCCAAGGCCAACCGCAACACCTACAAACCTTCCCCCAGGCGAGGAGCCAGTCAACGTAACCATAACTGTCATGGCCTCAAGCTAAAGACAAAGCTGATCACAATCATGTGTATTACCATGCATTCGCTACAGGACAACACTTTGGAGATCAGAAACACATCTTCAATATAAGCAAATGTTAAACTAACATCAATGAAAAAGAGACCACCTTTCATTTAAATAACAGCTTTAGATTAGCTAACTCAACTAAAATACAAGCAAATTTTGATAATTAACTGCAGGATTGCTTTAATTTCGCTACATTTATCCGTTCTTGTGAGGTAATACGAAGTACATTTTTAGCAATCTTTCTACATCAATACACATTATTTGAGCACCTTTCGCATGCACCTTCTATGTGTCTATTTACAATTAACTAAACTGATTTCAGTTGCTTCTAAATAACAGTGGATGAGATAAACCAATCATTTAAATATAAACGACTGATACTTTTCAACAAATGGTCTTTATAAAGCAAAAGGGACACTTTTTTGAACTCTCAAAATTTAATAAAAATCAATTGTTGAACACAACTGGATGTTAATTTGATTGTCTAGAATTGTCCAAAGCAAGTTGCACTGTGGTCGTATTACACGCTATAAGAGTTTTTCCTTTCTACTTTTTTCACATTTAAAGATCTAATGAAGCCAAACAGCATTATTAATAAACAGATTTATTTTCAGTTGTCACATTCAGAATCTTACATCTTGTCAAGAGGCAGAAAAGAAATCTTATCTTCATAATAACGGAACATGAATGAACTTAAGTAGAGAGCTTCTTCTCATTCCTTCACACAAAAATCAGAACAACAGACAAACACAACTGCAAACATTTAAATGTGAACACGTTCAACGATGATAAAACAACTTAGTGTACCCGTGTACGCATGTGTAAATGCGGACACGCATTAATTCAAAGGCAAAACCTTTTGGTTACTAATAATGTCAGACAGCTTCTGTTTTAGTTTCAGGAATATCCTCTTGAATTCCAAACCGTCCCCCTAGAACACAAAAGAATAGTTTAGAAGACATTGACATTATCAAATTAATAATAATCATAATAATGAATTGACAAATCAGTCAAAAAAAATATTCTTTATCTAAAGATTCTAGTAGCATTGTGCAATTAATAACTGAGGGCATAAAAGTAATACGATAGTTTGTGTGGTTTTCACCTTTGACAATCGGAAATCTACTAAAATGCGTTCCTCCATATCCAGGAAGTGCACCATGAAGATCAGCTTGTTATTGCGGCGATCCATTGTGGACACTGTTGCCTATGAATCAAAAGAGAGAAAAGGAGACAAGATCAATGCATTATACGTTTCAGGATTTAGTGCTACATATTTAATATGCTTTAAATGGTACAAGTGATTTGCTTACCTGATTGGCGCAGCTCTGTTTCCATGTGTGACCCATAGCAATGCAGGCATCCCGGAGAGCCATGCAAGACGGTTCTGCTTTTACCGTAGTAAAGAACCTAGTCATCCTTCTCACCAACCGCTGCCACGGGCTCTGAAATAAAAAAAAATTAATGAATGAACAATTATTTAATACAAATTCATTATTTGGGTAAATGGGTAAAAAAAATTACATATAACCTATTCATTAAATCAAGCCAAAAATATTTGTTTACAGAAGTAACAGACATAAAGTGAACATGTACAAAACAAGTTACAACAATGCGACATAATATCATTAATACTGAGTTTATAGAATAGGTTACCTGGCTGGCACCCGGAGTGCCAAGCAGCTGGCTGCCCAGCAGCATGTGGTCGGGACAGGTAGGCTGTGAAAAGCTGACACTGACATCAGTGTGCACCGTGACCTCCTTCTCCTCCCACAATCCCTGCGGCTCAGGCTGAGAGCTGGAGATCTGTGCTCTGTCATCACTGCAGAAACACACAGGCAGTGGACGGATGTGACGGATTTACTGTACAATTTATATTTGTACTAAAATATCAAGTCAGTTGTCTTACTGACCTGTTTTTTCTTCTCAGCTGCGAGAGCTCAGAATCAGCTCTGTGCATCTTGGTTACTGGGGCGTCACTCTGTCGTTTTACTGCTGTGGTCAAAAATTCAGATGCAAAAAAATCATAAACATTCTAATACAATAAAAGTAGTTAATGAGCTGATCTTTGAAAGCAGTACCGGATTTGAAACTTCTGCTAAACCATCTGTGTTTCTTAATTTCAGGAATGCTGAACCTGTCCTCTGGTTTATGCAGTAATATCTTAGATAGCAGACCTGACAAAGAAAATAAACCACACACTTTTTAAACATGTTTCTGTGTATCAGGTGTTCGGTATGGTCTAAAATTTAAATTTTGATTAAACACTGAAATACACTCAATTAAATAACTCTTAAGAAGCTTACTCAGTGGAACAGCATCAATTTTCTTCCAGGGTGTGAGGTAAGTTTTCTTCTCTAACCAATCCAAGTACTCCTGACAGTTTTCACTCGGCTGGTCCCATGGTAACTCTATGAAAACAATTTAGCGTCCTATAGCTAAACTATCAACAAAGACTCAGTGTCTGAGACACACACACAGAATACTAAAGTCTTACCTCCAGCTAACATTGCAGTGAGCACAATGCCACAAGCCCAAGTGTCTGCAGGTTGAGCGTGGAATGCCGAGCGTGACATCAGCTCAGGGGCAACATAGGGCAGAGTGCCGCACAGGCGGTTCAACGCCCGCTCACGTCCACGGTGGCGGAACATGGTAGCCAGTCCGAAATCAGAGATCTTCAGATTATCTGAAAGATAATATAAATACACATTTTATTTCATTATGGTGCAATATTTAGGTGTTTTACTTATTATAGTACTGTACTGTTAAATGCATTATCTATTAAAATGTGTTTAATCTCATTGTATTTCCCTAGTAAAAACACTACAGACATATCGCTCAAGTCTGTATAATAAACATTATATGGAGTACTACTTGTCCACAATGCACATTTCTTAAAGGTGCCATAGAATGCATTGAGAGAATATTTTAAATCGTTCTCTGATATGTACATAGAAGGTATGTAGCTTAG